>LPNX010364186.1:0-88776 GCA_001517045.1 Pseudotsuga menziesii | reverse complement strand
CAACACTCAGCCTCAGCTGCTTGGGTGATTTTTACTCCTATGGGTCATGTACTGTCTTCAGGAGGTGTATGTCTACGGCCATCTTCCAACAATGTTGCTAAGTATAGTGCCACTATCGAGCTTCTACGAGATGCCATTTCGCATGGTGTTCTCTCTCTTGAGGTACGTCTTGATTCAGAGTTAGTAGTGTCACAGCTAAATGGTTTGTACCATGTTAGAGATCCGACATTATTGAGGAGATTCTTACGTGCGAGATTGCTAGAACGACAATTTGAGAACATAACATATATACACATTCCAAGAAATTTTAATCAAATTGCTGACTCATATGCTAACTATGTGTTAGATTAGCATTTGTTTCATTCATCATAAATTAATCATAAACACAATGTTTACACATGTAAATAAATAAACCGATCACCATAAAACTTTTTTATATACATCAAAATGTGGTAATACATAGTGTCATAATACAAAATTGGGGCTTTGAAAGCCACCATCATATACACGGTAGTACAAAATAGATAGACTCCCAGGTGCCTACTCCTGTGGAGGTGGATGAGGGTTGTGATCATGATATGTCACCACGGCTCTAGCTAGCCACCGGAATAAACGCACCCATGCGTGTGGTACACCAACCACCTGTCTCTGCATAGCCTCAGGCAAGTCCTCAACTTGCGCCATGGGAATCCTGTGAGTCAGTCGCACAAAGTTGGTATGGATGCTTTGGAGCGTTCGCTCCGCATCCACACTGGTGATATCGTCTCCTCTTCCCCTCCGTCTATGACGTGGGAATCCCTCTGGTCGCCGTGGTCCCACATCTGCACATCAATAGTGGATGTCACTATGTATTGTCACCCAAAAACATGTCTTTTTGATTCCATTAATCAAGAAAACACAAAAAAAAAAATTAAATACTTCAAAAATTTTAAAAAGAGTTAGGGTCGAGATTCGTTACCTATGTTTCCATATGCTGACCCTGGTGGTAATGGCATGTCCGGGTCTCCCCGGAAGTCTATCCTTGCATAAGGGTAGTCCTCTATGGCTATAATATGCCGTCGCCACCAAGGAAAAAACTCTGCTAGATAAGGGTTGGCCACCCTACCGCCCCCCAGTCTGCGCATAGCGTCTGCCCAACGTCGTTGGGCCAGATCTCGAACCCCGTGGAGAGGAACATCCACTCTAGGGCTCAACTCTGGAACCCGCTTGAAGAAGAAAGTGCTCAAGATACTACTGAACCTGAAGTTCCGTATCCTACCTGCCTTGCACTCACTGAGCTGATGTTTCATGTTGCTCAATAGTGATGTGCTCCAGTCATATATGGTCGGTGTCATGCACTCCACCGCATAGAACATCAATGGCCGTGAGGCCTGATGGAGTGATGCTAAGCCTGCTATCCTGCCCAGCGTCAGTAAGATGGCCTTCAGGCCCAGTACCTATATAGCGTTGGTGGGGACTTGGCTCCCCACCTTCTCTGTCTCTAGATAGCAGTACACTGCGATGTACTCATCTATAGTCAGCCCATGACCTGGCCCTCCGCGGGCACGAAGGTTCACCGTCTCACCCCGCCATGATAGACCTGTGATAAAATAGATATCCTCCACCTCAATGGTGAGGGACATGCCGTCTAGCCGAAAGGAATCTGAGTCCGGATCCCAATAGTCTACAAGCATCTGTAGTAGTCCTGGTTTGGCCCTCAAGCCTCCTAGGCACCAAAACTTGTAGAGTCCGCATCTTCTTAGAGCCTCTTGAGCCATTCTATCAGCTCTTACTGCCTCTTCTACATCACCATGCTCACGTTCTCGCCACTCTAGCACCATCCTGCATGAGAAATTGACCAAAATGTCTATTAGATTCATAGAAATCTTAGTGCGCGGCATCATACGCGGCTGTTTTCAAAACAGCCGTGTATGTACGCGGTTTCAGGCCCCTTTTCCACGTATAGACAGCCCTATACGCGGAAAAAACCTCGATATCTGCGTGGGCCATGGTACTCATGTAAGTTTGGCCATTAAAAACTCATTTGACCATGAAAAATTATAAGTATTGAAATGCAAGCTAGGAACATGAGTAAGTACCTGGAAGAATCGGTTGTGAATTCCGCCGGCTGAATCTCCTAGAATTTGCAGTTGAATATCAGAGCTCCAATGGGTAAAGTTTTCAAATGATTTATATTTTTTACTATTTATAGAAAATTTTTCAAATATTTGAAAATTTTTACCCCCTTTCCTATAGTTTTGATCGTTTCTAACCTTTTTGGACCGTTTATGACCTAATTTGTGATGTAGAAGACCGTTTTCAGCGATGTTTCAGCCTTTGGATTGACCCGTTCGTACTGATCTCAGGTATAACGTCTATACTGGCATATAGGTTAGGTTCACCACCGTTTTCATTTTGCATGACCTTATGACCATGTCACTATATCCTTAGGTACGAACCCACTCTATTATGTCACAGAACCTTCTTGCTGCTATAGAAGTGCCATGATGTGAGTGGTAGAGACTTACCTTACATGGGTACCCTAGTTAGTGTCTTATTTGCATTTGGTGCCCATGCCGATGTTTCCCCCTTTAGGGTGTGGGAGTCCGTTGTATAGTATTGCCATGACATTTAGCAAGAGCCTCATACTCCTCTTGATCTTATGCTGGCCTGTATCCCCCCCGGACTCCCCTTGTATCGAGTTGTGAATGCATTATCATAAGCTTTGCCTGTCTTATTGAGCTTTATGCCGGCTCCCCTGACATTGCGTTCCAGCCATATAGCCCGAGATTGTCTCATGTCTAGCCATGAAGAGCCTCTATTTATATCTTTCACAGCTTGATTCCCTTTTTACCAGGAGGGGATTTTCCCCCGAGTGTCGATATCCTACACATGTATCCTTGCATTGAGCATAGGTATGTTCCACTACTTGGAACTAGTTTGTTTGCCTTTATGACACTCATCTCCTCCTAGTTTGTAACTATAAAGCTAGTTTATTATTTTTTCAAGCTTTTCAAATAACTGAAAAAGACCAAAAAAAAATCAAAAAATCAAAAAGCCGGACAAGAAAAGATATTATCTTTGGCAGCTGTCGAGTCGTGTCGCCTTCGAACAGAGCACTGTATATCACATCCATTGGTTGGGTTATAGTTTGACTTTAGGAGCTGTACTCGTTATCTGAGTTTTATCTCCACCAACTGGTTAAGCTTCCAGTCCCTACGGAGCCTCTATTGATGCCTCCTTCGTCATAGAGATGTCCCAGTTTCTATATCGAGTCTATGCTGCCTCCATTCAGTCACCATACGCCGTTATGCTCTTGTTCGAAGGAAGTTGAAACCTGAGTCGGCCATTCCTCAGTTATCTTGACTTTGCATGTCGGCCATTCCCGATACAGTTACTGGTTCGTGCACCTTATGATCGAGTTCTTCCATATTATACAGCCTTGCTGAGTACCTCGTGTTGGATGATGGGGGATGCCTTAATGCCCTCCTTCCAGGGGATTTCATCCCATCAACTTCAGATCATTTATTCTGGGATTGGAGTCTAGAGTCATTTTGAGTGCCTTGAGACTTGCAGTCATCAGTGGCAGGTTCTCTCGCCATCGACATTTTTGGGAATACATCAATGTCCCCTGATCGATGGATTCTCTCAAGTGTTCGACCTCAACACATTTATTCACACTTGTTAGTTAGCACTCTAGTACCTTGATTCCCATTTTCATTATTGGTGGGTGATCTCACGTCTGTTAACGGTATACATCAATGACCGGTAATCAGACGATGGACTACTATGTTCGACCTCGACACCTCTATTCGCATAGTAGGACATGTACTCGTAGCGGTTTGTGTAGAAGACCTTCCAGATTGGTGGCATCCACTATATGCTACCTCCTTGATCGTGCCAGTGTTCATGAGATTTCAGCTCTCGTGACTTGTTCCAGTATATGTCAGATATTTCCAACCACTATGGAGATCTTGATTTGTTATATATCTTCAGCCTATGTGGAGATCATTGTACTTTGTATATCTTCATCATGGAGATTCTGATCTATGTATATTGTACGTGGCGATGACCACATATGTTCTATCATGTTTCATGCCTATTCATGGCCATTGTACTCTTCTGTATCCGGGAGTGCTCTATGTACTTGCAATTATATGCAGAGTTGTATTATGGTATTATGCTGATTGGGTGGATGGTCTTCCATTTGGGTACCTTCATCACTTCACTTCTGGGATGGACTTATAATGTATTTCGGCCATCGTATAACCCCTCTGATCTCATACATTAGGGGGCATCCGTTATAGCGGATTTCACCACACTAGGTGAATCACACATTGTATGGCCTTCCCCTATCCCGCTGCAGACTCATTATTCCCTATGGACCACTGATTTTCTTTTGATGTATCATTGACCATCCCTAAAAACATTACAAAAATGATATACGCGTCCTTTTCCCCGATAACCACATACATACGCGGATATTCCCTCTATAGTCGCGTACATCGGGATGTGTGCATATTTCAAAACTGTTGGACCGTTCCTTGCCTTGAATCCGACTCATATGACTCCTGGCCTTCCATATGCCTTGAGATCGCACGGATTCGACCTTTCAGTATCTCTTTGGAAAGCTATATAAGGAACCATTAAGACATTAAAAGCATAAGAGAGAATTGAGAGTACCGAAACTATAGTCCATTGTTGCCAGAATTATACTTGAGTCTGCATCCCTTTGTCCCTTTGGAGCACTGTTGTGTTCTTCCCAAGCTTGCCTTTGTTTGTGAGCTTGCTATCGGAGTGATGGCGGATTGAGGTGGTGGAGGCCCAAGTGGGGGATTCAGTTTCTCCGGTTCGCAGACGTGCCGTCAGAGGTTGTCACTTGTAATCTCTGATTCATATTAATAGAAATATCTTTTCCTGTCCAGTAATGTGTATTTGAATTAATGTTGCATCCATTGGAATATGTCAAATGCTTATACATTATTGATTATATATGCTAGAATAGATCTAACACCATGAAATATAGTATGCTTGTATTGTTTACTTGTTGTTGAGGACATGCTATAACAATTCAAGCTGAAGATTGGGAAGCTCAACGGGGATCTACTTCAACCGTCCGGAATAAGGTACGAGGTTCGATCCTTTAGTGTTAGATGTTTTTATTTCTATGGCATATTGGAGAATATTGATTTCTGGAGTCTAGCTGTC
Organism: Pseudotsuga menziesii; assembly: GCA_001517045.1. Lineage (NCBI taxonomy): Eukaryota > Viridiplantae > Streptophyta > Pinopsida > Pinales > Pinaceae > Pseudotsuga > Pseudotsuga menziesii. The sequence continues at coordinate 83,589 of LPNX010364186.1, read as the reverse complement.
TGTTGTGGTACCCCAAGCCATAGGAATTTCTCTCTGTAACAGATATCCTCCAAATGAAGCGGAATTGTAGCTACCAGGAATGATATCGCAGCCAACAAAAAAGATGTTGCAGCCACCGGGAAAAGTTCACGGCCGCCGGTAAATATGTTGCAGCCACCGGGAAAAGTTTATGGCCGTTGGGAAATATGTTGCAGCCACCGGGAAAAGTTTACAGCCGCCGGGAAATATGTTGTAGCCACCAGGAAAAGTTTACAGCCATCGGGAAATATGTTGCAGCCACCGGGAAAAGTTTACGGCCGCCGGGAAATATGTTGCAGCCACTGGGAAATGTTTGCGGCTGCCGGGAAAAAGGGCTTGACGATCATCGGAAAAAAAAGTCACGGCAGCCAGGGAAAAGTCTTACGGCTGCCGGGAAATATGTTGCAGCCGCCGGGAAAGATGTCACAGCCGCCGAGAAATGGGTCACGGCTATCGGAAAATATGTCGCAGCCGTCAGAAAGTATGTCGCAGCAACCGGGAAATTATTCACGGCTGCCGAAAAATATGTCGCAGCCGCCGGGAAATTTATTTTGAAAGAAAAGGAAATGCAGCACAGGAAGGCATAGGAAAATGACTCTGCTCGACAGGCCCAATTTGTTCAGTCGCCTGGCGCTTTCCTGTAAATTTTTGAAAAACAACAACAAACGAAAAGATCAAATGCAAAAGGAAAAACAATTGTACGCTATAGTAGGAAAAAATATTATTTATGTACAGTGGTTCAAACTCGATTTACAGTTTAAGGATTGGCAAAGGCAGAGAGAAGTTCCTGCCCTGGTGCCAGCTGATATTCTGGATCGGCGGCAATTTGTGAAATGAATGCATCTTTCGAAATAGGCTTATGATACAGTCGTAGCATGTGGCCATTAGGAAATAATGGTATGCGGTTTTCATCAATGGTCACCAAACGGACAGTTCCATTGTCAAATACCCTGTCGATCAAGTAAGGACCCAACCACCTTGTATGTAATTTGCCCTTAAAAACCTTTTTGAACCTGGAGTCATATAGTAACGCCCAGTCTCCTTCACGAAAGATTTTCTTTTTAATAAATCGGTCATGCCAATTGGATCTCTTTTGTTGAAGCAACGCAGTCTGATCCACTGCAACTAACCGTTTCTCGTCCAATTCATTTAATTGGCTCAATCTTCTCTTCTGGGCCTCTGTTACATCCAGATTCAATTTGGTGGCTATCCTCAGGGTTTTGAACTCAAACTCGATCGGAAAGATAGCACTCTTCCCATATACTAAATCATAGGGAGAGAAACCTGTGGTGCCGCGCCAAGTCGTGCGATATGCCCATAGCGCTTCCGAGAGCCTGTCAGCCCAATCCCTTCGATGGCTCTTAACTGTTTTAGTGAGGAAGGATTCAATAACCTTATTAGTACTCTCCACTTGACCATTATCTTGGGGGTGGTAAGGTGAAGCCACCCTATGCTGCACATGATACTTCCAGAGCAAGGATTCAAATTGGTGTGACATGAATTGCGGCCCCCCATCGGTAACCACTTCCTTCGGTACCCCAAAGCGGGTAAAAATTTCACCGTACAGAAAATCCATTACCACTTGGTCGTTAGCCTTAGCCAAAGCTACAGCCTCCACCCATTTGGTCATATAATCAGTACAAACTAGAATGTAAACTTTTTGTCTGGAAGGAGGACTGATAGGGCCAACAAAATCCAGTGCCCATCTATCAAATGGTTCCACTTCTACTTGAGGTTGTAGAGGCATCTGATCTATTTTATTAGGCTGGCCCATCCTAATTTGGAAGCTGTCATAGGATTGAACATACCTTTTAGTGTCCCTAAACAGAGTCGGTCAGTAATAGCCCATCCATTGCGCCTTGTGCCCTGCTCTTTTGTCTGTAAAGTGTCCTCCGCAAGAATCATCATGACAGGATTTCAATATGTGAAAGATCTCATCTTCCCTCACACATCTCCTAATCTCAAGATCAGGTCCTGTGTAGAAGAGATGACCATTTAGCCAACAATATCTGGCACTCTGCTGAATGATTTTTTTCTTTTCTCGTTTAGACATATGTGGTGGGATCTTTCCTGTAACCAAATAATTAGCGACGTCTACATACCAGAGAGAGTGAGCTGAGAGTGCGAATAGATGTTCATCTGGAAAAGAGTCCTCAACAGGCAAACTATCATTACTGTTAGTGAGACGGGATAAAAAATCAGCAACGACATTTTATTTTCCAGGTTTATCTATAATGGTAATATCAAATTCCTGCAATAACAAGAGCCACCTGGTCACTCTGGCATTGGTAACAAGTTTGTTTATTAAATACTTAATGGCAGAGTGGTCAGTGTGCACGAATGTAGGATACCCAGTAATGTAATGTTGAAATTTATTGATAGAGTAAACAATAGCTAGGAATTCCTTTTCAGTAACAGTATAATTAAGTTCAGCAGGGGTTAAGTTTTTACTAACATAATAAATGGCATAAGGTATTTGACCATCCTGCTATCCTAATACTGCTCCAATGGCAGTATCAGAGGCATATGAAGAAATATGGAAGGGTAGGGTCCAATTAGGTCCCCTTAGGATAGGAGCTGTGGACAGTCTTTCCTTAAGCTTATCGAACGCTGTCTGGAATGCTGCACTCCACACAAACTCTGCATCCTTCATTAACAGAGAGAACAGAGGAGAAGCCAGTTTAGAGAAGTTTTCTATAAATCTTCGATAATATCCAGCATGTCCCAAAAAACTTAGCACCTCTTTCTGAGTTGAAGGGGTAGGTATGTCTTTTATCACTTTGATTTTTGAGGGGTCTACCTGGATGCCATTGGCAGAGATGAAATGCCCCAATACCACTCCCTCACTCATCATCATATGGCACTTTTCAATGCTTAATGAGAGCTGAGTTTGTTCACAGCGAATTAAAACCTTCTTTAAATTTTCCAGTGCTTCCTCAAAATCCTTACCATAAGGAGTAAAATCGTCCATAAATATTTCCATGCTATCATTAACTAATTCAAAGAATATGCCAATTACAACCCTTTGAAATGTTACCAGTGCGTTGCATAAACCAAAGGGGATCACTCTGTAGGCAAAAATTCCCCAGGGACAAGTGAAGGTGGTCTTATCCTGATCCTCAGGAGCGATCTGAATTTGGTTGTACCCACTGAACCCATCTAGGAAGGAGAAGAACTTCTTCCTTGATAAGGTATCAAGTACTTGGTCAATAAAGGGTGAAGGGAAATGATCCTTTTGAGTGGCTTTGTTCAATTCTCTATAATCAACACAGACCCTCCATTTACCATTTTTCTTGGGCACAATTACAAGTGGAGAAACCCACTCACTATCTGAAATAGGATATATAAATCCTGCTTCCAAAAGTTTCTGGATTTCTTCCTTCACTATATCCCTCAGTTTGGGGTTCATGCGTCATTGGGGTTGACACACAGGCTGGGATTCACTTTTAATATAGATATGATGGATGCACACACTAGAGGGAATACCCCTCATGTCTGTATACTCCCAGGTGAATGCCCCCTTGTGTTCTTTCAAGAGGATGATCAGGCACTTCTGTTCCTCTAAGGAGAGACTAGGATTGATATTCAAAGTTCTTCCAGGCTCTACCTCAATAGGAATACTTTTTGACTCTTCCAAGACTGGGATTATGTTTGTGTCACTAAATAGGGCTTCTTCTGTAAGATTTTATTGTTCTTCCTTGCCCAGGGTAGTGTTCAGGATTTGATAGACCTCTCTATTCAGTGAAGTGGGTTCACTAATAAAATTACTAATAGTATCATCTTCTTGGTGATGTAATCGGAGAAACCACAGTATTGAAATGATCATTTCAATACTGTGGTTTCTCCGATTACATCACCAATAACCTATCACCATAGAAATTTAGCAACAGAGTATCATCTTCTATTTCGTTTTTAAAAGTTAAGGCCTTCCATATGGTTAATAGTGGCTGAACATCCTCCTCCTCCTCCTGCTCTATCCAAAGGGAGGTTTCAGCCTTTAGACTTGGCCGAGCTAGAGGATACAGGGTGAGGATTTTAGTCTCCGTACCATCAAATATAGTCATGGACCCTGATCGACAGCTGATGTAAGCATCAGTTGTGGCCAACCAAGGCCTCCCCAGGATCAATGGGTGTCCCCCAAGCTGCGATTTTGGTTGTAATACCAAAAGGTCAGCAGGGTACTCCCATGAATCTACTGAGATGACAAGGTCGTCCAGAATCCCTTCAGGTCTAATGGTGGATCTGTCCGCCAATTCTAAAATAGTAGGGGTCGGTCTAAGATTAGTGAGCCCAAGCTTCTTTACAGTCTCCATTGTTATAACAATGATTGCTGCTCCTAGATCCACTAGGACGTTGGGTATCTGTGTCTGTCCTATCTGTACAGTAACAGTAGGATTTCCAGGGTCATCATATTTAGTCACAGGGGTTTTTCCTGTTATCAGGGTAGATAAGTTCCCTATGACATGAACAGTGGGAGGATCCCTGGGTTTCCTTCCTGGTTTCTTAGTGCACAGGTCCCGAACTGTTCTAGCGTAAATAGGCACATCATGAAGAGCTTGAAGAAGGGGGATTTTGACATAAAGGTTCCTTAACTCTCCTAGGAGGTTAAACTGAGGTTGTCCCCCCATTCTTGGTAGAATTAGTCTCTCAGGATATGGTGGTTTCCTTATCAGTTGGGAAGGCTGCGTATTGTCAGGTTTATTGTTTGATGTTTCAGCCGTCCCATATAAGGGTTGTTCAGCATCTTCAATGATAGGAACTGTGTCGGATGGATGCTATGAATTCCTTTCTTCCTTCTGCACAGAAGAGGGAGTATCTTCTGTAATTATGGGTTCTACTATTTTCCCAGATCGTAAACGAATATCGTTACAACATACAGGGGAAAGAGAGTAGGCTGGCATGTAGAGAGTCTCCAATTGATGGACTGTCTTATTATTCGGGTTAGGATTGGGTTGGGCAGGAAGCTGAGGTCGTATTGGTATATTAGGAAAATAATTATTCTGCAGCTGCAACTGCTGAGGTGGATATTGGGGATATTGACGAAATTGAGGATATTGAGGAGATTGAGGATATTGAGGAGAATATGATGACTGTTGAGGTGGATATGGTTGAGGAAACTGGTTCCCGGGATGGAAATTCCTCCATCCAGGAGACCACGATGTAGGTTGGTGTGGTGGCTATGTGCAAGGACTCCATGAGTTAAAATTTTGCATTGCAGGTTGGGAGGAATTCCACTGAGCATAATTTGAAGGGAATTGTGTATTCACATTTTTCATGTTATTATTCCAATTACCCATATTATTCAAAAACAGAAACGAGTCTAGAGGCATACCTTGATTTCGAGGCTGCCAAGGTTTCTTCTGTGCAATGAAATAGGCCGATTCCACTTTTGGAGCTGATGCCTGCAGAACAGCCTTCACTTGGGGAAGTGAGGGACATTCTTTCACGTCGTGGTTCAGCTCACACAACTGACATACTTCTGCTTTATCAAGTGGGATTTCTTTCATCAGATGATTCTTCCTACATCGGGGGCAGAACACACCTAGTGTGAGATCCTCCACTGCCTGTTTTTGCTTTGCCTTCAGGACATCAATCTTCGAGGAGATGGAGCTCATCATTTCTATTTTAAAATTTTCAAGGAGATTTCCTATCTCTGCAGGGGTATCTCCTCCATTGGACAACTTCTGAGTTCTGTCGAAGACATCACGTTCTAGCTTGTCCCGTTTGTCCCGCTTATTATTCCTGGAAGAGCCCCTGGAGTATCTCTTACATAATTCCACAATATTTCCAAAAGTTTCTTTAGAGATATCTCCTTTTCCTAGCAGGTTTAACATGTCTAAACAATCGTCCCTAATCCCATGAAGCAATATTATCTTGAGCACGTCCAGCCCCATGTTCGTCTGCCCAGCTCTCTGCACATTGTACAGTACCCTTTCCACAAAATCCTCCAGACTTTCATCCTCCTTTTGCACCATTTTGAATAATTCTTCTCTTTTATCCTTGGTGTTGCAATATTCTTGATATTTTTCCAGGAACACCTATTTCATTTTATCCCAATTAGCAATAGTTCCTCCCCCAAGGCTCATGAACCAGCATAATGCGTTGTCCTTCAGGGTGGCAGGGAAAAGTTTCAGCTTTTGCGCATCGGTGACATAATCATAGCTGCGACAGAGAATATCGAATTCAAAAAGGAATTCGTCGGGATCTTCCACTGCCTTCCCATGGAAGCGAGGCAGCACCGATGGTGATATATTCTTCATAGGGGCTGCCCCTGCTAGCTGCTGAGTTGGGAATTGTAGTGTAGCCATCGTTCCTTCAGGCAGGGAGTGATTGTCATGATGATAGTTTTCCCCCATTGCCTCTTCCTCTTCAGAGTCGTGTCTGTTACTCATCTCCTCTTTTTTTTTCTCCTCCTCTGTTTCCTATTTTCCATTCGTTCCCACGTTATTTTCCTCGTTCTTCTCTTTGTCCTTCTCCTGTTCCTTGTTCTTTCCCTTGTTCCTCCACTGATCAGTAGTCTTCTGGTGAAACTGCGTCCACTCTTCTTCAATTACAACCTTCCCAAAAATGTGGTATGTTGGACCTCTACCAGCAGGTCCAGTTGTAACAGCTGTGTCCTTCTCTGCAGGTATATTCGAGGAAGTCGGGGCTGCTCGTGTATTCTCCACCATGGACCCTGACGCTGGCGCCCCAGGATCGGCAGGGTTTCTTCTGATAGAAGTTTCTTGCTGGCGAGCCCTGATAGATGAATCAGTTCTGTCAACAAGATCGTCGATAAATGTCCTTCTGCCCAATGGTGTTCCTAGACCGCGACCCAAGCCACCTGCACTGTTAGTATCTTGTGGGGTTTTGGGAGTTGGGAGTTGATCGCGTTTTACCCTCCTCGTATTCATGCAACCCAAATCATTTCAGTAAAAAGAATAGAAAATATTGGCTAGAAATAATTACTGGATGCAACTAATGATAGTGTTTAATTTTATCCTTCCCCGGCAATGGTGCCAAAATGTCGGGCACCCAATATGCAGATAAATTATTACCAGCACACAGAGCATACGAGATTTATTGTCAACCCGAGAAAGTCTTTTATTTCAAGGGATAAATGCACAGTATATGTGTTAAACACCAAATAAATGTAATTGAACACTCTTATCCTCTAACAACTATGTTCATCCCAAGAATCTGTGTAATCCTATTCACCTTCTAAATACTACAAATTCAATTACCTGTAATTCAGAAAAAATGATCTAAGATGCAAACATCAATTGCAGATAAAAAGGAAATCCTATTCACAACTCAGAACAAGAAAACTGCCTATTCAATCTAATTACTCTTGAAAGTCATAAATATAAATCAAATATTAATCTAGGAATTCAATTGCAAAGGATTAAGTTCAGCTGTTCTAAGGAATTAACTTGCAGGAATGAAAATCAAAAATCATAACAGGAAAGATAAATTGCAAGGATTCGTAGGATAACAACTTGAAACTACAGGATGAACCAAGCTGCGTACAACTACCACTCAAATTGCATAAAGGAAGTTTCCTACCCAGTCGACTGTCACTATGTACCACTTACCAATCTTAAGAAAATGCAGTCACAATTATACTGTAAATCAACACTACTACAGCTGTGTAAAAAGGAAATAAGATGAACAAAACATCACATGATACTGAATTGAAAAATTCCTAAATTAACTCAGCGATCTCTGTGGAAGGCGGGCCCAACCTTCACACAGAGATGCTGGATGAACAACGTGCAACTCTCTTAAATCAAAGGTAACTCCTTATATTAAAGAATGAAAGATTACACAAGTTGCTTCCACTGCCAATACAATCAATGAATTATCTGTTTTTTTCCCAACCCCCTGGGTCGAAACAGCTCCTCATATTTATACATGTAGATCATAACCCTCGATCCTATTAAAGGGCAGCCATGAAGATCTCTAATGTTCAGGCGCCCTAAATATACTAGCTGTTACAAAACGTGGTATGATAATGACATGGAAAAATGAGAGAAGGCTGTTGACTTGCCCAGGAGTAGCGATCTCTTTAGATCACAATTATATTCAAGCAACAATGTAGTGTGTTCTGTTACAGCTGCACTGTCACAGCTCGGTCTAGGATATTACATTAACACCACGTGCCTTCATTGATGATCGGGGCCTGAGGGTCCTTTTAAGCGGCGAATATCCCTTTCTTTGATATTTGTTCAGCTCTCATCCACCTGCAGTCCACTTATCTCAAACTGCCTTCATAAATCATAACATGTTAGCACATTTGAGAGATACACAGCTTTAATTATCACATTCATAAGCATTAATAAGATAAAGCAATGATCAGTCATACCTTGGTAGTTTGGAGATGAAAGTGAGGACAACAGGTTTGATTAGCATGCTAAATGATGTAAGACAGGGGAAGAAAAGGTGATTGAAGGTGGTAAAAAAGGGGCAATTCCTAGGCTCAACACCACTCTTCTTCTGGAGAGTGATCCTGATGTGATTGAACCAATGTCATCTTTGGTCAATCACACTCTCCCTTCGAAGAGTGACTCTCACGAAGTGGTTGAATCGATTCCATTGTCGATCAATCCCACTCTTCCTTTGGAGAGTGAAGTGTCTGCTACTCAGATTTTCTTCACTGCCAGTTCAGAACTTACTGAACAAGGGGGCACTGAACTCATTTTAGATCAACCCCCACCAAGATCTTGGATTGCTTCCTTTGATTGGTATAGCTTAGTTGAGTCGCGCCTTCCTTCTGATGCACCTTTCCAGATAAAGGTCAAAGTTGAACCATACATGATTGATCATTGTATAGTTAATGAAGGAGCCTCAGTTAGTATCTTTTCTGCTCGTGCTTGGATAGGCATGGGATCTCCCAACCTTGTGTCGAATGCTAGTCAGTTACTGGCATTTAATAGAAGAACTTGTATAGCCTTGGGAATTCTTGTTCAAACAGCTATTAATTTGGGTGGGAAGACCATCTTAGTTGACTTCATGGTGATAGAAGACCCCTTGGACTTCAATATGCTCCTTGGATGTGATTATTTCTATGCCATGCAAGCTGTGGTGTCAACATTTTTTCGTGTGATGTACTTTAATCATGGCGAAAAAATTGTCACTATCGATCAGTTGGATTTTCTTGATCCTTCTGCTGACCCAACTAGAGACCAGGTATTTCCTTGATCGATTCCCAATGTTTTTATAGACACTACCCCGCCACAGGAGAGCTATGTGGTCTCTAGTCCTTTGTGTTCAGTTGCTACTGAGAAGAAACCTTTGTTTTCATGCTTACCTTCTCGAGACATGGTCCCAGCAGTTGACCAGGTGAGTCATCCTATACAGACTGTGGATCCTACTCTCCACTCTGTCGACCCATTCGAAAGTTTAGACGTGTGTCCTATCCCGGATGATCTCCTTCCTTAGGATGGAGTCTTCCTAGAGTCTTTGATACAATATGATCTTCTATTGGATGTTGGTTCAGTTGTGACTAAGTCAAACCATGATTTTCCTAGTAAGCATGACCTTTCTTCTTATGTTGGTCTTGTTGAGTCTTTCAACTATTCCTTTGAATAGAAATTCAGTGATCCCGATGAGTTTGATTTTTCTTTTGAATTTTTCAACTCCTGTGATATTGAGTTTGTTCCTACAGACTCTACCTCCCTTGTTGATCTTTGCTTTTTTTCTGAGGTTTATCTTACTGATTGCAAACCCTCAAGCCTTGGCACTATAGAGTCCTCTTTAATTGATTCTGCCTTGACTTTACCTTTTGTAGAAGATAGCAAAGTCACATGTGTTTCTGTTAAAGTGAGCTACATCAGATCTTTTCTTCTGAATGTGATCCTAATGTTGTTGTTTCTTAGAGACATGATTCTTAGTTGGATTCACAATTGTTTACTAGCCTCGTCTTGTTGTTCAAGCTGTAAATGCATTTGCATGTGCCCTGCTCACGCTTATGATCCTGATGCTAGCTTCCATGCTTTTAGCTCGTTCTATAAGCCCTCATCTTTGTTCTCATCATCACTCAGCCTTGTATCATTTTTCCTTTGCAGCTTGACACCTTTTTCCTTGAGGAGACGTTCCCCGAGTGTCTTTATCCTACTCATGTCCCTTGCATTATGCATATTTTTGTTCCTTGCAGTTGGAACTAGTTTCTCCTACCTATGACACTCGTCTCCTCACATTTAGAGCATTCTTTCAGCTCTCCTTTGAGCTCGTTAAAAACAGTAAGGAGGCCACGAGTTGACTTTTTTGGACTCGTTAAAACTTTAGGGGAAATATATTGAGTTTCTTTAGGCCCAGGTCTGACTCCTCAAAATATACTTGACTGCAGAGTAAAATTGTCCATTCAGGCTCGTTAAGAATATGTGAATGGGCATCCACATTGGTGGTAGGTTATCACTTTATCGGACCATGTGGAATAATAGGAGAAAGGAACACTCTCTTTTCTTCGGAATTAAGAAGAGTATTCTCAGGCATAGGTTTATCACTTTTTCGAACCTGAGGGACTAAACTTACGGAAACGTAACCCCTGGTATGAGATTAGTTTTCTCTTTTTCGTGATTTGGACCTAAACATGAAAAATATTATGAGTGTAATTTATGTCTTTGTCATGCTCATTAAACCCTAAAGAACAAAGCATTGATTTTACTGTTGTAAGCCCCATTTCTTGTAATCAAATGGATCTTTCCGAGTGATCTTGTGTTCCTTCAAACTCGTAAAACTCAGGCTATATGCTCCTTTTGAAGGAGCGTTGGGTAGCTGGTAATTTAACCTTTTTCGGACCTTCCTGACTAAATATGAAAAAGGTGCACCTTACTTCTTCGAAAGCTAAGAGAGTTCTTCTGTGGTTTGTTTTATACTTTTTCGGCTTCAAGAGACTAAATTGTATGAAAAAGCACCCCCCTGGAGTGTTCGTTGGAGTTTTCAAAATCTCTAAACTATGAAAACACCATCAAGCATGTACTAGTTCGGGCTCGTAAAATCCATGAATCAGTGCTTTATCAAGCATTTTTCTTTCTTTTCTTCGAGCTTGCCAAAAATGAAGATGGTCCCGAGTTTGCTTTCTTGGATTCGTTAAACCTTTACAAGAAAGAGGGCAAGGGAAGTTCATTCACATGTTTTTTATATCATGGCATCAAGTCTTTTTGCCTTGAACAAAGCACTAGTTTTGAGTCTATCAATAGTTGGGTCCTAGTATTTTGACCTTATCCCGACTCATAGTTTTTAACTCCTTCCGTTGGTCTCTTTTCCAATTATATGGGGAATCTGTCAATGTCTCCTACATTGTATATTTGTGTCGTTGGTCCTTTTATGTCAAAATATACCTAAGTAACTTTTGTTTCATGCTCACTGTTCAAGGATTAAACCTTTGTCAGCCATTCTGCAGTTTCCTTGACCTTTTGTGTCAGCCATTCCCTGGTATCAGTTCATTAAATCATGTCTTCAGTGTTTCTTGTCATGAAATTCAATACCAATTCCAGATCCAATCAGTCTTTGACTTACCTCGTGTTGGATGATGAAGGATGCCTTAATGCCTTCCTTCCAACGGATCTCTTCCTATCGACTGCAACACATCTTTCTCTGGGGATGAGATTTAGAGTTTTATGACAGTACCTTGGGGATTGTAGTCATCAGTGGCAATTTCCCTCGCTATTGGGTAGTGGGAATACCTCATTGTCTCCTAATCAATGGATTATTCAAGTGTTCGAATTCAAGTCGTTGTATTCACACTTGTTAGAATGCACTAGGTACCTTGGGGACCATTTTCATTAATCATGGTTTCCCTCGCGTTTGTTAATGGTTTTCTGTATTGACCGGTAATCAAATGGTTTCTTCCATGTTCGACTTTAGCTCCTTTATTTGCATGGTTAGGATTCTTACCTTTTTGGGAAAATTGGTTTGAAGACCTTGGGCCGATAGTAGCATCATCATTTTGCTATTTCCCAAGTTGCGGAAGACCTTGTTACACTTTATATGACATTTTACTAAGACATATATCCACCTTGTACTTTTGTGGCTATGATCAATTGTTGAGCATGGATCCACCTTGTTAATTTGTGGCCATGAATCCTTTAGATTTGATATGGCACCTTTTTGCATATTGAGTGACCATGATAGTTTCATCAGTTATACATATGTTGGACCCACCTGTATCTTTATGGCGATGTTTTGTATATGGACTTGTGTGTCCCAGAGATCAGTTTTTTCTGACATTTATCTCTCTTTCAGGTACCTTTGTTCGAGCCTTTTGATCTTGGAATCTCTACTCTCTCCATACTCAGTTGTTTCCTTTATAATGTATTTCAGCTATCATCTTCCCCTCTAACCTCACACATTAGGGGGCATCTGTTATAGCTAAAAATGACACATCTCTACCTGTGACCACTTTTCCATGATTCTGTCGCATGTCGACACTTCCATGACGACACTTCATGAAAGTCATTGAAAAAACACCTAACTTAGAGGATCCATATCTTGATTTTTGTAACTCAGTTTGACCTCATCTATACACCATTGTAAAGTTATTTATGTTAGCTAAAAATTTCCAGAAGACACCAAAGTATGAAAATTCCCAAAAATACCCTAAAAATGAGGTAGGGAGGTCCATGAGAGGAGACTTGAATCTTTGCATTGTTATGCTGGAGGATTTGGATCTCTCTTTGCCCACACCTTTTCCCTAGAAGCTTTCTCCTTGTGTTGTAGAGCTTGGAGGCTGAGTTCCATGGAGAAGAGAAGCAATAGAACTAGATCAAGGTTTTGTGAGGTGCCGAACTTGGAGAGAAGGTATATTTGTACTTGTTTTCAAGATTAATAAAGATGTGATGTCCTTCTTCTTCCCAAATAATTGTTCAATGTGTGATTGAATCTCTGTTTATGATCATATGATTATGTTAATCATATCATTATTTCATGTTTATTTGATTATCATTGCTTTATATTTGGTCATATTGGTTTGAGGAAGGTATAATTCATTTTGCAGGTCTCTTGGAGCAAGAGGAGCAAGAGGAGCAAGAAGAGGATTGAAGGGCTGCTTGGATCAACATTCATTTGGATAAGGTATGAACCATTCTAATCTCTGAACTTGCTTATATATACTTGCAAAACTATATGCATCCACCTTTCAACACCAGTACGTTGATGGCCTCTTAAACCCTAGCCATAGGAAACTTTCCTTTTCAACAGTAGGAGTGGGTTTGGGTGTTGCTTCCGTTAGGATATATGTGTTTCCATATTTTGTAAGTTTATAATGGTGGGACTTAGCCATATAAATGGATTTTATTTGGGATTGACAAGGTATGCCGAGAATTAAGTCGAAACAATCTAAAGGAGATACATCACAGAGGACAGTGTCTTTAAATTGGCCTATGGAAAAGGTGAACATGAAGCATTGAGATACTAAAATATGAGGATTGTCCTTTGGAACCCATCTTAGATGATAAGGTTTTGGGTGCAGAGTACTGACCAGATGAAGGCGTTTGACTATATCTTGAGAAATCAAATTTTTCTGGTTGCCATTGTTGATGATAAGTATAGCAAACAAATTTTTGATTTGGAAGTTATGAGTGAAGAGGGTTTGGTTTGAAGAGATCGAATCTTCATTGGTCATTAAGATCAAAGAGGGATCTACTTCAGTGGGATTGTCAAGATAAAATTCCTCATTTTCTTCGATTGGTTCAGAAACAGTAGGCTCAGTGAGTAGGGTTTTACTGGTTTTTAGAGATTTGATAACTCTACAATATGAAGTGTTATGGTAAGTAGTGTTGTGGAAGGAACACCAGGTTGTATTGAGATTTGGATTCAGAGAACGAGTAGGTGTTAAGTGGGACGAAGTATTGGAGTTGATTGTTTGAGAAACAGACGGATTTGGGGTGGGACAGGACTGAGGAGTACGACCCTTAGGAGTGATTTTTCATTCTATTTCCAAATCTCTCTGAAAATATTTGTTCAAAGTCATATTTTTAAATAAATCTACTTCCCTATAGAATTGAACCAATAATTTAGAAATAAACTTAAGTATTAATACCTCTTCTGGATTTGGAATGTGGAGCAGCATGCGCATCTTGGAGAAGCAGTCGATGTAAGATTTCATTCATTGTGTAGGGAGTTGGCATAGCTGGTGCCATATGATCCATAAATATTGTATGTACCCTGGTAGGTAGAAATGGTTTCTCAAAGATTCATAAAGATGAGCCCAAATTCTAAATATTTTCGAAGTAGAGGATCCCGAAGCATCTCCAATCTCCATCATGAATGAGGTCTTTTCTTGCTCTGTATCCCACCGAGTTTGGGAAAGTCCTTCCAATTGCAAGGCAACAATATGAAGTTTTCTTTCCTCTCTGAGGCTTGGGAAAGTATTGAAATATGTGGAAATACTACAGATCCAGGAATCCACAGCTTCTCCATTTCTTTGCCCCACAAAATTAGGGAGTTGTATAGTATCCAACCTAAAGGGATTAGGCATAGGATTATTTTGTTGTTGCATTTTCAGTAACTCACCAAGGACAAAGGCGAGGCATTGTATGGGATTTGAGGTATTCAAATATAATTTGATGACCAAGGGATATTTACTAGGAGGCATCTTTAGGTCAACTATTTTTGAAATATGTGGGCAAAAGGATCTGTGGGAAAAAGGTAGAGGGAGAAATCTGTGATCGTTTTATAGATATGTGAACCTCCTCTCTTGGTGGTGGAGATCTGTGCGCCCATTGGGCTGGGATACCTATGCATCAACCGACAAATGAACTAGAGGGAGATATCTATGAGATTTTTGTAGATATGTGAAAACTACTCTCTTTGTGGTGGATGTGTGCCCCCCCTGGGCTGGGAGACATATGTCTTCACTGACATAGAAACAAAAACCCTGAGAAGAGTGCGAACTTGGAAAGGAAATCAAGAAATGTTAAAAAAAAAAACTGTTGGAGCCCATACTCAATATTTGAAGCTTCTCTCTAGATATTGAGGCTTTGATACCATTTGATCTGTCATAAAACAATATTAAGGAGTTAGTATGGAAAATATGGCCGAACTAGAAGCATTCCTAGCACTAAAATGAGGGAATAAGTATAGGAGACACGCATAGCTAAAGGGAGAGTTCATGTCTCGTAGAAGAATGTTCCTTGGATTGGGGGAATTCTAGCAGAGGGAGGTGCAATGAAACATGGTTAAGGGATAAATATGGAGCATTCTAGTAGGAGCGCAAAACCAATGGGCGCGTTCTCCTCCACACCCACCGTTTCTGGTAAAGGAAAAGAGAGGCCTCTAATGAGAGGGATAGCCTAAGAGAAAGGATAAATCTATGTGGGGGCGATCATGGAGATATTGGAAGCCAAGATGCTTCCATGGGTGAGGCACTCTCTTTTTTCCAAGATAAAACTTTAAAAATAGAAAAACAAACAAAAGGATGAAACACATCCAACCAGCAAGAACAGAAGTGAGAGGCAGTAGATTTTGGCGAAAAAATGACGACATTTGTATTAGAGAGAGGTTCACCATATATAATAAGGGACCTTATTATTTACATAGATAAGTGTTTTAATACATATTAGTATTAATTAAGCTAAGTTAAACATGTGTGCCTTCTTCTCCTCCTTCTCCTCGGTGGCCCAATATGACCTTTGTAGTTTATATTTAAATGTCCTACTCATAGTGGTTCTTCCAAATCAACATATAGACCAACCTCTTGACAACATATCTCACGGTTCTGATTGGATTCAATGTCTCTTCTACAAAAGCAATTAGTGTTTGAAAGCACAAACAATACCAGATGCCCCATTAATTGTCCCTCACCACTGTTGGATTGTGACAACACTACCTTATTCCTTCGGTTTCAATAAAATATTATTAAATAGAGTAAATATTCATCTGGAATATTTATCCATATATATTTGAGCATAATAATACCTTGATGAAAATCCAAATTAAAAAGGGAGTGAGTTAATAAATGGATAATTTTTTTATTTTGCTAGTTTTTTTTTTCTACAAAAGAAAGTTTTCTATTGTTTCACTTAATTCTTCAAAATTTTGAAGATATAAGTGATCCCAAAATAATCTCAAACCAAGGAGAGAACATATCCATGGCTAAATTATTATCACTTAAGGGAAACTATAACTTCTCACAAAATTCTTGGCGAATTTGGGAGACAATTTCCAAAAAAAATTGTATTTAACTACTTGTTAAGTTAGTTCATTAAAAATACCCATAAGATATAACACAATAATTTCAGTAATAAATCATTATAGTATTTCAAAATGATTCACCAAAGTATTTATGGTCAAAGTCAATATGATAATATTTCAAAATGAAATAAGTTAATAAGTAGACAAACTCAACTTTTTTCCAACATAAATTCTCCTCAATTTTAGTAGGATCTTAGTCACAAGTCATAATTCCATATGAGTGATAGGAACTTTGAATTTGTCACTACTTAACTTGTTCTAAATTTCAAAGTTGCATAACAATCTGCTTATTTTTAAATCTAGAGTTAACACAAGTTTAAAATAATAGGGGATTTTCTTTATTTATCTTACACACTTTATTAACATTATTGGAATATCCTGAATTTTGGACCTAACGCTTATAGGCATGTGTCTATTGATTATGATGATTATCTTGATGTTTTATTTTAAATTGGGTCAAACATCCCACTACATATGAACATGATGATTTGTTTTATATATTGGGCGTAAGTCAATTATTGATGATATATGCCATATGCTTGTTTGTGTTGGGTGTGGACCCTGAAGCACATGATTGATGAGATGTTTTGTGTTGAGCAAGGATCTCTGGAACACTTGAGTGTTTGATGAATTGTGTTGAGCAAGAAGCTAAAAAGCACATGCATTAGAGGAAATTTCAACTCAAAATGGGCCTCCTAAAAAAATAATAAAATAATAGTTAAAATAATAAAATAATATTTATTAATTTTGGAGGAAGAAACGAAAAAAACTACTTTTTTGTTTCTATTTTCGACATATCTCCATGTGTTTTTACTCAAATTTCAATCGGGAGAGCTCCTTGGATGTGGAATTAAATTCCGCATCCAATGAGTACCCACTCGGCATACTTTTGATGGACCCCGCTACCCAAAAAACAAGAAATACCTGAAAAAATGTGATGATGACATCATCATCACGTTTTTTCAGGTATTTCTTGTTTTTTAGGTAGCGGGGTCCGCCAAAAGTATGCCAAGTGGGTACTTGTTGGATGCGGAATTTAATTCTGCATCCAACGAGCTCTCCCGATCGAAATTTAAGTAAGAACACGGGGAGATATGTCGAAATTACAAACAAAAAAGTAGGTTTTTCTATGATACCTATCCCCAAATTTATATTAAAAAAGTGTTTAAGACCTATACGGTATTTCAAATTTAAAGCAATTTCATTGGCTAACACATGATGACATGGAATTTGAGTTAAAGTTAAAAGGCCCATTTTGAGTAGAAATTTCCTCTAATGAGTACTTACCTTTGTGTTGAGGAAGAAGCTCTAGAACACATAAAAAGATAATTGGATGTGTTTGGCATAATCCATGGAGCCTTCCATGTTGATGTGGAGCATAATCTCTGTAGCATCGGATCCTTGTCCATTGTATCCCTAGGTGTATCATACAAGTACATCCTAGCATTTAGTGTTGAGCGAAAGCTCTGGAATTGCACTATGTTTGTAACTCCCTGCTATAGGCGTTGAGTATGGGCTCTGGTAAGCTCTAGGGGTTACTGAAAAAGAATTTAATAACTTTCGAGTGAAAGCAACTCGAGAAAAATATTGATCTCATCATACTTATTTATAAGTGATTAAATGAAATTTCGAATTTCTGTATTATCATCAAAGTACTGAAGAGCTACCACGTTATGCGAGGGAAATCCAACATGCAAGGATGTTTAGAGTTTCCTAGCCTAGTAAGACCTAAGCAACCTATCTATTTGACCATAATGAAGAAGGGTCATTAAGTCTATGGATCATGGTACATGATGCCCGAAGACAATGTTTAAAAAGTATTATAATACTATGTATTTTATAAATAGTATGTATAAAGAATTAATTATGATTAAATATATATTTAAATAAAAGAAAGAAGATTATTATTTATTATTATTAAATGATTAATAAATAGTATAATACCTATGAAATTTTAACTAGGAACTAGTTAAAAGTTCATAGGTTAAGTATTGAAAATTACCCCAGTAATTAAAAAAGGGTTAAACCAAGAAACCAAGGTTTCTTGATTTAACTATCCCTTTGACTGAAAACTATGTCTATAAAGACTGAAGCCAAGCAAAGGCTTGGGGTTTTGATTTTTATCTTGGAGAATTATTATTCTTCCTGTTTTTGGCTCTCAAGTGTTTTCTTGGAGAACTATCTCCTGCAAGGAAAAGAGGACTAATTCATAACTGAATACCAATTAGGAAACCTTACCTTAAGAGCTCTAAACTACTTTCATGTTGGAGTCTAGCTCGGGGGAATCCAGATTAGAACCAAGAATGGTTCTGGGTCATGGTTGGGAGGAACGTGGTGGTTCCTAAGTGATTTGGTCATCAAAACCATAGGTCAGATCTGTATTAAATTGATAATGCTCGTTATTTAAAAAGTTTGTAGGTTCAGCCATTGAAGGAGCTTCAGGAAGATAAATTACACATATGAGTTCTTAATGTGCCCAAGTTCATTTCTAGGGTAAATGTTGGCTACTTTATGTAAATGATTTCATAGATATTATTAACCCTCGAATTGATTGGTACTGTCCATATCTCCTAGGGTTACATTTCTTAAAATCTAACCCTAGGCTATCTATGCTATCTTCTAGATTATAAATTGAATATGTTAGATGAATGTTCCAATGTATTTACTAACCCTATGTAATTGAAGTTCTTCCTAGGTTCTACTAGGGTTTGTATTCTCTTCAAATACTCCCTAGGGTTGTAAATATTATCATAGGATGTATATATCTAGGATTTCGTCTCTAAAGTTTGTTTCTGTATTCATTCAATATTCAGAAATTATTACTATAAACTAGGTAGATCCAGACCCGCTATTTATTACTCACCTATTATTTATATCTCTATTGACATATTAGATTCGTCAGTAGAGACATGTTTCGGATTATAGTAGATTTAATCATAGGAGTAAGTTTAATGAAATAAATATACTAAATAGATACCTTACGGTATTATTTACAAACAAAACTACTTTATAGATAAAAAATTATATATACATAGATAAGGCCATCATGTATAAACATATATGAAAACTATCTATACATTTAATTCAAAAATTAAATAACTCATCAAAGACCTTTCAGGGTCTGTATCCATATTACAAATTTACATTAAAAATACTGCACATAAATGAAACAACATTATCATTAATCAGAGGAGGCATCGTGACCATCCATGTGGTCCTTTAGAATTCTTTGATCATATTTCATATAAAAGAATCCACAATTCTAACTTTTCCATCTAAACATAACCATAAACAAAATTACATAACTCAACAAACATTACCATAGCCAAATTAAAATAATACATCATATACAGTAAAATCATATCATAGTAAAACAACATCAAAATCATATCATAAATCCATATATTGCAAACAGAAACAGTAATCGAATCTTGTGGGCATGCAAGCCCAGATTGTTTTATTTATTAAAATACAGTTCATTAAATTACATTAAAAACCCTACTTACCAATAGAGGTTGCGACAACAATTCCCATGGATTTACGGACCCACGACAAAGCCATAGTAAAAACCTATCAGTATTATAAGTACAAAATGACCACCAAATCATATAACTATTTTAAGCAGGCCACACTATACATCAAATTGTATGTTGGTTGTGGTCAATAAAATACAACCAATACATATTAAACAACAAATTCCATCAAGGGCCTTTAAACCATGGTGCTACGAAACCAATGATTTCCCAGCACTCATATAAGCGATGGCCTCAGCCAAAGTTTTATTTTAATACACAGTCCTACCAAGATTAACCATATTCTATACTATCGCAGCACTATGGGAAGGCTCATGTGATTCACGACATGGCCTATACCCACACTATCCATATCTTTAAATTACAAACTAATTTTAATGCTGTAATACACAGAACCTTCAAGCTGGTGAATGCCCACATAATACACCATAACAATAGAATAACACAACGAAATCGTGATATGCACATCACAAGTTAAACCATGGTAATCAATTAATCAAAATAGTATGCATCCATTTACACAAAGCTTTCCAAGTAAACTACACAGTAATCATATTAAAACTTATAAACAAGTTTACACAGGCATTCCAATGGGATAATGAACCATTACAAGCAATGGTGCATCCCATGGCTAAAATGCTCCATTGAAAATGATTTGCTTAACCAAAAACCGAATGTGCTACGAATCCCAAACATTCCTCTCTTCGCTGCTAAAATAGCCCAAGTAAAATTTCAAACCCAAATTTATACATAGAACTAGAGGGAATGTGACTTCACCCACTGTTGAAGCCATTTCAACATTGTTCAAAACCCAAGTATGCAATCATGTGCCCGAAGGTGAAATTTAAAACCCCACATCGAAACACACAACATAAACCCCAAAACCAAACAAAAATCTATGCACAGTCTGCCCAAGAGGGTCGAAAGGTAGCAAGTAAAATATTGCTCACATGCTTACTATGGCCACTAGTGTAAACGTTTGGAGCCCACAGAAGCAAAGCCATGCTGCTCCTCATTCCTTTTCGGCACCTACAAAACACAAGCCAAATGAGGGATGAGAAGCATGGCCATGAACAAACGTTAAACCAAACCAATGTGCAAGAGTTTTAAAACCAACAAAGACTTAACTCAGAGTCTGGAGGTCACCTGCATGGTTTACCCTCTGCGCAGAGCCAAAGTGCAAAACCCCAAATGACAAACAACACACAACCATCGTGAGCCAAGCCTAAGGGAAGACTATCATGTTTCACCAAATGCATTGAATGCACTAGCTGGGAGCCATTAACTCCACATAAAAACCCACTCTCCATAGTTTTGTTTCGTTGTGCTACCATTGGAGGAAATTTGGGGTCTAAAATGGTCCTTACAAGAAAATGCACCAACAATAAATTTTGTGAGTTGGAATTCAAGAACCAATAGAATTTCAATAAAATGAGTCAACCATAATGGTTGAATGCACATATTTGTCATAAAAGAAAACTACTTTTTTTGTTCGTATTTTCAATATATCTCCCTGTGCTTTTACCCAAATTTCAAGCGAGAGAGCTCATTGGATATATAATTTAATTTTGCATCCAATGAGTACCCACATTGAATACTTTTGACGAATCTCTCTACCCCAAAAATAAGAAATACCTGAAAAAATGTGATGATGATGTCATCATCACGTTTTTTCATGTATTTCTTGTTTTTGGGGTAGTGGGGTCCATAAAAAGTATGTAGTGTGGGTACTCATTGGATGCAGAATTAAATTTTACATACAACGAGCTCTCCCACTCAAAATTTGAGTAAAAACAGATGGAGACATGTCGAAAATACGAACAAAAAAAGTAGTTGTTTTCATTCTTCCTCCAAAATTAATAACTATTATTTTATTATTTTAACTATTATTTTATTATTGTCCTTAGGAGGCCCATTTTAGACCTCAAATTTCCTCTAATGAACATGACCACCTCTGACATAAAGCTTAAATCCTTCTATCATATGGTTTCTACCATATGTTATGTCGCCACTTGAACTCTATCACACGTTAACATATTACAAAGTTTTCCTTATGATAGAATTACAATGATACATAGTCCATAGAATGCGCTAGCCCAAAGTCAAACAATCCATGCTTAAAGTATTTAGATAATGTTTAGACCATAGGTTTAGAACTTAGAGTTTTAATCCCTTATTAAGAAAGTATTCATGCTTAAGAACCATGGCATACAAAGTATTCCATGATAACATCTCTGACTATAAAAATCCAAAGTTCTGCTCTTAAACCAATATAATAACCTGCCAATAAAAGAACATAAGAGATGTTAATAGGTATAGTAAGAATATACATAGAACATAAAATGTATTAATGACATATAGACTAATGAATTTTAAACATAACAAAGAATAATTAGTGTACATGAAATTTAGCTTTAGTAGCTACATTGACGATAACAACAATTACCAAGTTATAAAACCAAGTTGATAAGCAGCGTAACAACTAGTAGCAGGTCCTTTCGGATCAAGACGGTCAATAGAATTTACACCAGATCCCATTGCAAAGTAATGAATTGCGTAAGTAAATAAAAGAGGTGCCTTAGTTCAATTGAACTAAGTAATCCTGCGTAGCCAAGTAATACTTTACCTCTCAAACCATCATGGTAGAATAAGTCCTACCACTCTGCCCACTTTTTTTCCATAAACAAAGTTAAGTTAGGACTCCATATTTAACAAGTGCGGCAATGCAAAAATGATGAAGCACATAAATCCAATCATGACACATAAGCGACAAAAGTGTAAACATATTACTAAGTAGTAAACAACAGTACAACATCATAAGTAAAATAATTTAAAAGTAACAACTGAAATATAAACGACACAACATAAAAACAACTTACAACTAAACAAAGATACATAAAGTGCACGATAGAGTTCTGTAAGTAAATAATGTTCCATCTAGGTAGTTTTTACTAGCCTATAATTTTATTTTTTATTTTATTTTTGAGGACATTACAAGTGGTATCAGAGCCCAGTTTCAATACTAAGAGACCTATGGGTGCACCAAGCATTCACGCAGAGCAAATAAAGTATGATTATTAAAAATGTTACTAAAATAATTTTTTCTGTCATTTTAAATTTTTTTGTGTTTACAGGAAATTTTTACAGCACTGTTTATTTTATAAATACTGAGAAATAAAAAAGTCGTTAAAGGAAGATGACCACCACCACTCTGGAAGCGGAGTGGGTGGTAGAGATAAAATATGATATTTTAAAAACTTTACACATTCTTCAAGATGAATTGAAAAGTTTCAGAGAAGACAACCTGAGTGAAAGGAAGGAACACTAAGCTATAAATGAAGCCTTACTAAGAAATACGATGGGAGGAATCCCGCAAGGTAAACCTACTCCATCCACAAACAGTTTCAAAAGAGAACCTTACCCAAACCCGGTTAGCAACCCAAGAAAAGAGGAAAAAGAATGTACCCCTGAAGCAACTAAAGAAGATCATCACAGTCCTTCTAGTGGTGACTCACTTTCTCCATGGAGAAAGAAGCCAAAAGGAAATGACAGTCTTTAGGGGGAGTTCTGAAAAATAAGAGCCCCAATATATGAAGGTGAAGTAAACACGGGGGAAAACGTTGAAGAGTGGCTATTGGGCATGAGTAAGTACTTTTAGGTTCATAGCTATTCAAGTGAGATGAAGGATCGACTTCCCATCTATAACTTGAATGGAAAAGTAGCAATATGGTGGAGAGATTTAAAACACACCAAGAAAGATGAGCTGCTGGAAATATGTTGGGATACATTCCAAAAGAGTTTCCAAGAAAAATATATGTCAGAAAGGTTCTTTGACCTAAAAGTGAAAGAGTTTCATGAACTACACATGGGATCCATGACTATGGATGTGTTTATTAATAGATTTCTAAATATGTTGCATTATGTGCCATACATCAAGGAAGAAAAGGTAAAGATACAACAGTTCCTAGAATGTTTTCCTCCCATTTTCTAGGATAGGATTGAATTTTACATGCCTAAGACTTTGGATACGATGCTGCACAAAGGTAGTCTCTATTATGGGCATGGACAACTGAGGCTGGAAAACCTGAACCGAAACCGAGAAAATTCTAAGAGCTTCTTTGATAACTGCAAACCTGGGTCCAATCCATAGCTATACAGAAAGCAGAATAACAACTTTCAAGCAAACAGGAACTTTAATAAACCTAGTACAAATCCTTATGTACCAGCTTCTAATGTTAACAAACCAGTAGCAAGTAGAGCCAATGATACCCTGCTACAAATCAAGTGCTGGAAATGTAGCGGGACTCATTATGCCCGCGATTGTAATAACAAGATCGGCGGGGTCTCGCATAACTTACAAGAAGAACCAATTATTGAGGACATAGCTGGAACTCCCTGTATCTATGCACCATTACATGGCCAACAAGAAGATCATCAAGCTACAATGGTCGAGATAGAAGGTAAGATCTTGAACACTTCTGTTTCAATACTTTTTGATCTCGGTGCTTGCCGAAGCTATGTTGCACCGAAAGTTATGGATATATGCAAACTAGGAAAAGTAAGGCATGATAAACCTTAGTTGTTTCAGTTAGCCACAAGTACAAAACAAAAGGTTTTGGAAATTGTTAAAGAATGTGAGGTAAACCTGAATGGTTTTCTTATAAAAGTAAACATGAACATCCTACCTTTAGGATCGTATGATGTACTTATCAGGATGGACAGGATGGAACAACACCATGTCATGCTTGATTGTTTACACAAGTCTAGCTTGTGTACTGAATGCCTAGGGAACCAAGTGAAGGTTCAAGGCATTCCAAAGAAAGTTTATGTAAGACAAATATCTGCCTTACAACCAAACAAATGCATGAGGAAAGGCTGCAAGTTGTTTGCAGTAAACATCTGAGAAATAGAGTCCGATAGGTAACAACACACATAAGACTTCCCTGTTCTTGAAGAATTCAAGGATGTGATTCCCAAGGAAATCCTTGGATTACCTCTGAAACGAGACCAAATCCCCAGCCTCCAAATCCCCTTACCGCATGAGTGCACTTAAGTAGGTGGAACTTAAACTGCAATTGTAGGACTTGATAGAGAAAGGGTATATCTGACCCAGTGTGTCCCCTTGGGGAGCACCGATTTTGTTCATAAAGAAGAAAGATGGTACAATGCAGATGTGCATTGATTACCGTCAGTTGAATGAAATGACTATAAAGAACCATTACCCACTTCCTCAGTTCAATGACTTATTCGATCAGGTTGGAGGAGTCAGAATCTTTTCAAAGATTTACCTACGATCTAGATACCATTAGGTACAGATTCACGATGAAGATATTCACAAAACCACCTTTCGTACAAGGTACGGGCACTACGAGTTTGTAGTGATGCCGTTCGGGTTGACCAATTCCCCCACGAACTTTATGTGTATGATGAGCAACCTATTCAGTAGGTATCTGGATATGTTTGTCCTAGTCTTTATTGATGACATTGTGGTTTATTCCCATAATAAAGAGGAACATGAAGAACACCTTCATATAGTACTACAACTGTTAAGAGAACACCGGTTTTACGCTAAGTTTAGTAAATGCGATTTTTACAAACTGTAGATATAGTATCTAGGTAACATTATATCTGAGACAGGGATACCTGTGGACCCGAAAAATATTAAAGCCATAAAGGATTGGCCTACCCATACTAGTGTCACTAACATTAGGTCATTCTTGGGATTAGCTGGATATTATCGAAAGTTCATTAAGAACTTCTCGAGAATCACTTGCCCCATGACTGCTTTGCAAAAGAAAGAAAATAAGTTCATATGGATCGACAAGTGCGAATTTTTTTTTCAAAAGCTTAAGCAGCTTTTGATGATCACATCGGTGTTGCAGATTGCGAATCCTTATGGGGATTTCATTCTTTGCATGGATGCAAGCAAGGAAGGACTTGGAGGAGTCCTCTTGCACAATGATCACACAATCTGTTACGAATTGTGGAAGTTGAAAGAACATGAGCAAAATTACCCTACGCACGATCTTGAGTTAGCAGCCATCATCCATGCTTTGAGGATGTGGAGGCACTACCTCATGGGAAGGAAGTTCCTTCTGAAGACAAAAAATATGAGTCTGAAGTATTTATTTGATCAACCGGATCTGAATTCAAGTCAATCCAGATGTTTGGATTTCCTCAGCAAGTACCATTTCGATCTTAAGCACATTAAGGTCAAGGAGAATAAGGTTGTCGATGCTTTAAGTTGACGAAATCACATGATTTATGAGGTGAATTTGAGTCAAACTGATGCATATTTGCATGAAAATATTAGAGGGGCCAACAAAGTTGATCCCTTCTATGTAGAGATCCACAAGAAAGTTCAGGAAGACAGGTTGTTTCAACAACAAAAAGAATACAAGGTCGACGAATCCGAACTGATATGGTCCAAATATCGTTTGTCTCTTCCAGAAGGAGAAGATTTTCGGTCCAACATCCTCACATAATTTTATAGGGAACCCTACTGGGGGCACCCGGGACATCAAAAGATGATATCCGATGTCAAGAGACACTTTTTCTTACCTAAGTTAAAGGTTGACATTGCAATTTTTATTGCGAAATGTCAGGAGTCCCACTTAGTCAAGGTTGAGCATCATCATCTTACGGGATTGTTGCAGCCATTACCCATTCTAGAATGTAAGTGGAAAGTTATTAGTATGGACTTTATCACCAGTTTACCGAAAAGTAAGAAGCAAAATGATTCTATTTTTGTGGTCATTGACAAGTTGTCGAAGGCAACACATTTCTATTTTTGTGGTCATCGACAAAAACCAGGAATGGTTTCGGGTCATGGTTGGGAGGAACGTGGTGGTTCCCAAGTGATTTGGTCATCAAAATAAGAGGTCAGATATGTCTTAAATTGATAATGTTGGTTATTTAAAAAGTGTACAAGTTCATCCATTAAAGGAGCTTCAGGAAGATAAATTACACATATGAGTTCTTAGTATGACCAAGTTCATTTCTAGGGTAAATTTTGGTTGCTTTATGTAAATACTTTCATAGATATTATTAACCCTCTAATTGATTGGTTATGTCCATATCTCCTAGGGTTACATTTCTTAAAATATAACCCTAGACTATCTATGCTATTTCTAGATTATATAATCAATATGTTAGATGAATGTTACAATGTTTTTACTAACCCTGTGTAATTGAAGTTCTGCCTAGGTTCTGCTAGGGT
Organism: Pseudotsuga menziesii; assembly: GCA_001517045.1. Taxonomy (NCBI): domain Eukaryota; kingdom Viridiplantae; phylum Streptophyta; class Pinopsida; order Pinales; family Pinaceae; genus Pseudotsuga; species Pseudotsuga menziesii. Next base: position 56,646 of record LPNX010364186.1, on the reverse strand, counting down.
TTGTATTCTCTTCAAATACTCCCTAGGGTTGTAAATATTATCATAGGTTGTCTATAGCTAGGATTTCATCTCTAAAGTTTGTTTCTGTATTCATTCAATATTCATAAATTATTACTGTAAACTAGGGAAATCGAGATCCGCTATTTATTGCTCACCTATTATTTATATCTCTACTGACATATTACATTTTTTAGTAGAGACATGTTTCAGATTATAGTAGATTTAATCATAGGAGTAAGTTTAAAGAAATAAATATACTAAATAGATACCTTAGGGTATTATTTACAAACATAACTACTTTATAGATAAAAATATATATATACATAGATAAGGCCATTAGGTATAAACATATATGAAAACTATCTATACATTTAAGTCCAAAATTAAATAACTCATCTAAGACCTTTCAAGGTCTGTATCCATATCACAAATTTACATTAAAAATACTCCACATAAATGAAACAACATTATCAATAATCAGAGGAGACATCATGACCATCCATGTGGTCCTTTACAATTATTTGATCATATTTCATATAAAAGAATCCGCAGTTCTAACTTTTCCATCTAAACATAACCATAAAAAAATTACATAACTCAACAAACATTACAATATCCAAATTAAAATAATACATCATATACAATAAAACCATATCACAATAAAACAACATCAAAATCATATCATAAATCCATATATTGCAAATAGTAACAGGAATCGAATCATGTGGGCATGCAAGCCCAATTTGTTTATTAAAATACAGTTCATTAAATTACATTAAAAACCCTGGTTACCAACAGAGGTCGCGACATCGATTCTCATGGATGTCTCGACCCACGACAAAGCCATAGTAAAAACCCATAAGTATTATAACTACAAAACGACAACCAAATCCTATAACCATTTTACAGAGGCCATGCTATACATCAAATTGTATGCGGGGTGTGGTCATTAAAATACAACCAATAAATATTAAATAAAAAATGCCATCAAGGGTCCTTAAACCCTTGCACTACGAAACCAACGATTCCCCAACACTCATATAAGTCACAGCCTCAACCAAAGTTTTATTTTAATACACGGTCCTACCAAGATTAACCCTATGCTATACTATCCCAACATTATGGGAAGGCTCATGCCATTCATGGCATGGCCTATTCCCACGCTGTCTATATCCTTAAAATACAAACTAACGCCGTAATACACAGAACCTTCAAGCCGATGAATTTCCACAAATCCACCATAACTATAGAATAACACAACAAAATCGTGTTATTCACATCACAAGTTAAACCATGGTAATCAATTAATCAAAATAGTATGCATCCATTTACACAGAACTTCCCAAGTAAACTACATAGTCATCATTTTAAAACTTATAAACAAGTTTACACATGCATGCCAATGGGCTAACGCACCATGCAAGCAATGTTACAGCCCATGGCTAAAATTCCCCAATGGAAACGATTTTTTTCACCAAAAACCGAATGTGCTACGAAGCCCAAACATTCCTCTCTTCAATGCTAAAATAACCCAAGTAAATTTTCAAACCCAAATTTGTACACAGAATCAGAGGGAGTGCGACTTCACCCACGACCAAAGCCATTTCAACATTGCTCAAAACCCAATTTTGTAATCGTATGTCCGAAGGAGAAATTTAAAACCCCGCATCGAAACAAACAGCATAAAACCCAAAACTAAACAGAAATCTATGCGCAGTCTATCCAAGAGGGCCAAAAGGTAGCAAGTAAAATCTTGCTCATAGGCTTATCATGGCCATGAGTGCAAACGTTTGGAGCCCACAGAAGCAAATCCATGTTGCTCCTCATTCCTTTTCGACACTGCAAAACACAAGCGAAATGGGGGATGAGAAGCATGGCCATGAACAAACGTTAAACCAAACCAATCTGCAGGCATGTTAAAACCAACAAAGACATATCTCACAGTCTGGAGGTTGCCTCCATGTTTTACCCTTTGCGCAGAGCCAAAGTGCAAAACCCCAAATGACAAGCAGCACACAACCATCATGAGCCAAGCCTAAGGGAAGGGTGTCATGTTTCACCAAATGCATTGAATGCACCAGCTGGGAAACATTAACTCCACATTAAAACCCACTCTCCATAGTTTCTTTTCATTGTGTTACAACGTGACCACCTCTCACATAAAGCTTAAACCCTGCTATCATATGGTTTCTACCATATGTTATGTTGCCACCCAAACTCTATCACATATTAACATATTACAAAGTTTTCCTTATGATAGAATTACAATAATATATAGTCCATAGGATGTGCTAGTCCAAAGTCAAAGAACCCAACGTAAAGTATTTAGATAATATTTAGACCATAGGTTTAGAGCTTAGGGTTTTAATCCCTTAGAAACAACATATTTATGCTTAAGAACCATGGCATACAAAGTATGCCACAATAACATCTCTGACTATAAAAATCCAAAGGTCTTTTCTTAAACCAATATAATAACTTGCCAATAAAAAAACATAAGAGATGTTAATATGTATAGTAAGAATATACATAGAACGTAAAATGTAAATGACATATAGACTAATGAATTTAAAACATAAGGAAGAATAATTAGTGTACATGAAATTTAGCCGTAGTAGCTACGTTGACGATAACGACACTTACCAAGTTATAAAACCAAGATGATAAGCAGCGTAACAACTAGCAGCAGGTCCTCTAGGATCAAGACGGTCAACACACTTTACACTAGATCCCGTCGCAAAGTAATGAACTGTGTAACTAAATAAAAGAGGTGCCTTAGTTCGATTGAACTAAGTAAGCCTACGTAACCAAGTAATACTTTACCTGTCAAACCGTCATGGGAGAACAAGTCCCGCCACTCCACCCACTTTGTTTCTACAAACAAATTTAAGTTAGGAATCCATATTTAACAAGTGCGGCAATGCAAAAAGGACGAAGCACATAAATCCAATGATGACACATAAGCGACAAAATTGTAAACATATTACTAAGTAGTAAACAACAATACAACATCATAAGTAAAATACTTTAAAATTAACGACTGAAATATAAACGACCGAACATAAGAACATCTTATGACTAAACAGAGATACATAAAGTGTACCATAGAGTTTCGTAAGTAAATAATGTTCCATCTAGGTAGTTTTGACTAGCTTATAATTTTATTTTATTTTCAAAACTTAAATCATTACAGTAATTTTATAACATTTATTAAATCTATTTTTCTTTAGAAATTTTTTTTATAACATTTTTATTTTTTAATCATTATATATATATTTTTATTGATATTTTTATAATAAATAATTGTATGTACATTCCACATTAAATCATTTGCAATATCCATAATACTCCACTTAATCAACGAATAAAATTCAATACCTTTTGAATTAAGAGAAGAGACTTTGTATATTGTGTTGATTAATTCTATCTAAAATATTAGCACCTACACTTAATACACCAATAAAATTGTAATATCCAAAGTACGATGAAACGTCGTGAATGTTTTCCCATGTATATCTTTATGTTAGTGATATGGAGTACCAAAACCAATGAAGGAAAACTTAAACAAAGATCATAAAAAGATGAAACGCATAATGCATTTTAATAATAAGTACTTTTCAATTTAGCTAATATTTAAAATTTGTAAATGAGGTGATTTTATTATTGAAGTCTACAAAAATTATATATCTTAATTTTTTTATATTTAAATTTATAACTTTAACATATATTTTTAACTATTAAATTTACTAAATAATTTTATCTAAACATAAATAGAAATATCATGCCACTTCTCATTAAAATTGTTGGTTGTATAAAAATCTGAACCACCAACTCGATGGAAAGAAAGAACCAATGCCACGACTTAATCTTCACAAGATGTGAATTACAACCTTGGGATTATATGTTATAGATGACATAAGGTTCACATCAATTCCAAAACTAAAACTCAAAGAAACTTGTGTGATCATATTCATGATACAAGGAAAATGCATTTCAGGTATGACAACAAATGCACCCATATTATTAGAAAATTGTGAACTAATGAAGTTGACAAGTATCTCCAATGCTACCCATTAATAGGTTTCATTACTTCTTTGAAATCATTGGCATAACGCCTTCGGTACTCTCTTAGCTCTTGAGCAAATATATCTTAGTGAAAAGATGATATTGATGCATAATGTCAATCAATGTCTTCATATTGGGGAACCATAAGATTCAAAGGAATAGACCTACGTAGATGGACTATGAAGAAAAGATGATATTGATGCATAATGTCAATCAATGTCTTCATATTGGGGAACTATAAGATTCAAAGGAATAGACCTAGCTAGATGGACTATGAAGAAAATGATATTTTCTACTAACTTAGAATCTAAGGAACCTAGGTATATAAACCATGAAGAAAATGATATTTTCTACTACTCACATAGAATATTGAAAGGTTCCTTTTAAACATATGAAAATATCTAGTTCAATAAAGCTAACTAAAGCTCATCTTGTAAATATTTTACTATCATTCCTTTTCTTTTCTTCAACATATAATCTAATTATATAATTTGATGTATCGCTTAAATAGTTTTACTATCATTCCTTTTCTTTTCTTCAACAGATAATCTAATTATATAATTTGATGTATCGCTTAGGACAAATCTTCAAGTTTTTATTGAATGGTCAAATAAATGATTGCATTCAAATAAATGCTTGCTTGAAGATTTGTCAAATAAATGCTTGCTTACAATATTATCTTTTGAAGGCATTGTTAAAAAAAGTTGTAAAAAAAGGTATTACTAATACAATCATTTTTGGATTTGTGGTTGATTGTGACGATTTTATTAGTAGCATTATGGATTTTTAAGGCTATAGTTGAAATTTTTTGTAATTTTAAGTCTCAATAAAACCGGCAATATGGATAGAACCACTTTTTTATTTAAGTATTTATTTTGCTGTTTTTAACACAAAATAAAAGTTTTTAGATCCAAATTTATTGTTTTAAGTTCTCGATTCTCATCGAGTCATTAACCATGTTTCAAAATATTTTGATTAAATCTTTAAACTCTAGTAGCAACCCAAGAAACATCATTTAAGAAAATGAAATGATAAAAAATTCCATGTAATGTCATTGATAACAAAACCAATGCAAAACCTATACATATGTTCTTGATTATATTAGTGCGTACCATAACAAGTTTTCCCATGATTGAAGAGCTCCATTGGTTGATTTACTCTTACAAAGTTCCTCCTTATTCTTAATCCTTAATGTCAAAACACTCTCAAATTATTAAACATGTTGATCTAAATATAAGATCTTATTCTTAATCCTTAAAGTCAAAACACTCTAAAATTATTCAACATGTTGATCTGTAATGTCCTCATTCGATTAGGTAACAAATACTCTCGCTAACCTACTTAATCCCCATAGGTTCGAGCGGGTACTTCATAAGAGAGGATTGACTGAGGAAATTTGGTACTTCGAACAACTTGGGACACACATTCAGTACTAAAGTCAGCAAACCCTAAAAGCGCATAAGGATCTATTTAAGAAGGAGGAGGGAGCCTAAACCAATACTTATGTTTATTATTGATTGATTTTGATATTTGAGCAACAATACAACATGCAGCTACGGCAGTTAGGGTTGAGGACGGAGTATTCAACTAATGAGGGTTCGACAATGCCATATCTTCCCTAGTATGCTTCAGGATAAACCATCCAGGTTTGTCACCGCATCTATTTCTTTCATCATTATTCAATGTTCCAATGTATTCCAGATAATTATTTGCAGGTTCATCCGTACAGCTGGGGGAATTTAGCTGGAAAACCCAAGTCATTCACCAGGACTCCAGATTACCATATTTATTATGCATGTGGCCTTCATCCTCACTCACACTATCACTCTACTACCTTGAGTTATTATCAGCCACCGAATTGCTCACCTAGACCAGATAGTAGTAGAATATAGAGGTGTGGGGGCATGAGCATTAGTCAGGTAAATCAATTTTATAGGGTATTTGCGTGGTCCAAAATCCTACATGCTCTAGCCATCGTCTTCGACAGGGTCACACCTACACCCCAACCAACTTTCAGCTGAAATTGACCATCCCTCCATCAAAAACGTCATCCTTAGCTGATTCAGACTGCTGGGTGTATTACGGAGGAAAAAGAGGTTATTTCTTCATCATCTCAGTTTATCTTGCATGCAGATTCTCTCTGGATCATTTTCAGCCAGCTCATCAGTGGTAAGTGTTCATTCTATCCTACAAACCCTAACCCTAAATTCAACTATAATATAGGGTAATTTTGCATGGCAGTTTTGCATGCCCGAATATTTTGAAATTTTGCATAGAATTAGAAAATATTAGTATTTGGGATATTACAGTGGTATTAGAGCATGTTCCTTGCCAACTGTGGGCTTGAACAAGAGAAGTAGATGAATATAGAAGAGGAAATTTTTGTAATATATAGGAAAAGAAGGAGTAGGTACACAGAGGAATTTGAGGGTATCCAACTAGAAGATACCAACTCAGACATGCACCCAACAGGTATACACTCTGACAGGGGAAAATGAATGGGAGAAGATGAGGACAGGATGGAATTAGAGGAAATTTCAACTCAAACTGGGCCTCCTAATTAAAATTAATAAAATAATAATTAAAATAATAAAATAACATTTATTAATTTTGGAGGAATAAAAGAAAAAACTACTTTTTTGTTCGTATTTTCGACATATCTCCCCGTTTTTTTACTCAAAATTTGATCAGAAGATCTCATTGGATGTGGAATTAAATTACGCATCCAATGAGTACCCACTCGACATAATTTTGATGGGCCCTGCTACCCAAAAAACAAGAAATACCTGAAAAACGTGATGATGATGTCATCATCATGTTTTTTCAGGTATTTATTATTTTTGGGGTAGCGAGGCTCATCAAAAGTATGCCAAGTGGGTACTCATGGGATGCATATTTTTATTCCTCATCCAAAAATATCTCCTGATCGAAATTTGAGTAAAAGCACAGGGAGATATGTTGAAAATAGGAACAAAAAAGTAGTTTTTTAATGATACCTATCCCCAAATTTATATTAAAAAATTGTTTAAGAGGTGCTCCCTTTTTTAATTTTAAATAAATTTGATTGGATAATACATGATGACATGGAATTTGTATTATTTTTGGAAGGCCCATTTTAAATTGAAATTTCCTCTAATGGGTTTCGTAACCTAGTAAGCACATTGCAAGACTTAGCCAAAGGGAAAAAGAGCGTACTTAATGCAATCAACATATTATCAGTGAAACCAGAACTAGTTACACCTCTCTCACCAATAGATAGAGGGTCTACAAGAAGTAGTGGGAAACATGCATACACCAATATGCCAAACACACCCCACATATATAACAGACGTTCCAGCAGGCCTACTATGCCTCACTTCTTAGAAGATGTAGTAGCAAGTCCAATCATGTAAGAAGATCCTAGCGAACACTCTCGAGCTTATTTGCAACAATACAGGGAATTAGGGGATGAGTTTCATGCAGCCATGTCTTTTTCAGATTTTTGCAACATGAAGAGTAGGAACAAGCCCAGGAATTTCAACAAGGGGTATTGTCATAACTATGAACTCTAGAAAACTTTAGGCAGGTTGACCATTCTGAACTTTGATGGGACCTGCGGAGGTTTAGCAAGGATATAGGTTAAAAAGTTGGATACCTACTTCCTACTCAATCCCATGACAGAGACAAATTCCAATAAATTAGCTACACTCCACCTAGATGGAGAGGCTCATGAGTGGTGGGACCACATATTAGTGACATTGGGTCACAACACCATCCACTCCTATGGAGAGTTCACTTAGAAATACATGGAAATTTTCGATAGGAAAGATCCAGAGATACATTTCATAGAGTTGGCTCAACTCAAATAGATAGGTAGTGCTGAGGCCTTCATCTCAGAATTCCAGAGGATAGCAATCTGGTAAAGGTTGTGTCAGAGAGTGTAATATCCCTCTTAAGACGCATCTGAATATTTTGTAATTTCTGAATGTATTTATTCTCTGGTGAGGAGCTCAAGGACAAGGCCCCCACCAGCAGAACCTTGTGTATTAGGTAATGTGATTTCATATGTCAGGGATGAGTGCAACTTCTTTGGGACAACCGAGACCACTAGGAGGAGAGACTAGTAGTTGAAAACACCTAGGGGACCTAGTTCTTCGTCATCTAGATGATGTGGCATAGGTACGCTCACTATGGTATTTATTGATGGGTTTTGTAGTCGCCAATTTGGGTAAGAGTGACATTAGGAACCAGTATAAAACGCATATATCCCAAAAATAATTACATGAACATATATATATATATATATATATATGGGTATATACATATATATTCTTATAGTTTTAAGAAGGCATATACATGTATATCTATATGTATGAGAGGCATAACATGCATCCATCATTTGAAAGGGATCTCCTCCCCGTGAAGGAGGCTAACCTTGGGCATGATTTTTGGGAAATCCTCCTTGGCAAAATTAGTGGTAGGAGTTTCTGCCATGCCTTGAGGAATTTAAATAGTTGTTAGTAAGGCGAAAAAAATAAATGCTAGGCAGGTTGAATGCATGCCTCCAGCTAATTTCTTAACCGCAAAATTAAGGGCGGAATTGACTGCCTTGTTTTAGGGGACGCGTGGCCTACCCTGGAAAAAGGAGACCATTACTCCTTGACTTAATTTTAGGTTATGAAATCCCATGGATAAAAGTGGGGGTGGAGAAGAATACCAAGGGGACGGATCTCATGCTGGTTTTTTTTTATGTGGCAAATGGAGAGCGTTTTTTTGTTTTATTTATATGAGGTCACTGGGGATGGGGTAGTCGCTGGGGGCGATGCCTACAATCATAGGCATTGGGACCTATTGTTGCATGAGTGAGGAGAGTGTCTGAGGTACCCTATCTTGGGTTGAACGGATTCTTCTGGCTAAAATGGACGGGCAATAAGCAAACATTGGCAAAGAGGATAGCCACAGCTGTGCAATTATCGGATCAGGGCTATTGTTATTCGGGGTAGTAGCAGGAAGATTCCCCTCAGAGATCTGGTCATACTGGATATAGGTATATTTCAATTGGATTTTAGATAATTTTAAGCCGGTATGGAATTTGTGAATCCTATGTTATATTCTTGTAAGCATTTCGGTGGGAAAACTACTCAGATGCATATCTCTGCCAAAAGAAAAATAGTGCGCTGATCCTCACCTAGGCGTTTGTGTTTACGACTTTTTATTTCCCTTGCGTAGTTATATCCTCAGTTCGGATAATATCCGAATTAAAATGAATTAGATCTAGAATTCCCCAAATCTGATTGACCATGTGTGCTTGTTTCCCCCGATTCCTTTTTCATTGAATAAAAATGAAAAGCAGTTAAATATTTTTTCTCTGAGACCAAAAGGTCTAGCACTAAACCGCCTCCAACACACCTGCGAGGTAATTTTTTTGTTTGTGATAAGCTTCGTATGACATGCTTGCAAATATCAACTATCTACAAAAAGGTCTTTTCAATTGCATCGAACAATGAAAACGGAGGAGCCTTTGAGCAATGTCAATGATAACGGATGGTGGGGGCGAATCTTTTATCTGTAACAATCCTTGTTGTAAAATTTGAATGGAATTCTTCCCAAATTCAATGTCAACTCTTAGGACTTAATGTCGATTTGGTATACCAATTGCCTCATCAACTATGCCATGTTATAACTGCCATGCCAACGTTGATCTTATATTGCCAACTTTGGATTATTAGCTTCTAAAAGGAATTAAGGTTGAAGATAGGTCTCGGAAATCAGTTGAGTAAAACTGGTGCAGGTGATCTTGATGAAATAAAACAGGCATACAACCTGTAAATACTACAATTAATTATGGTAAGATATATATACATGCGAACTTGTTAAAAGCACATTTGCAACAATTAGTCAGATAATGTACGATTATATCATAGGAACTTGAAAGTATCCATTGTTTTGCAAATCAACCTTATCGCTTGAGTTCAGGAATCGATTCTGGATCGCTAGGTAAGACTCTGTAAAAGGTCATATCTATTTTTTTGAGGAAGTCGAAATCCTGAGAGGGATAAACTCTGGTAGGCTTACCCTTGATGGAGGAGCCTAGGACGATGCATTTGAATAGTCCTTGTAGTACCATATCACTCCTTGTAGAACATCCTTAACCATTGAGTGTGACCTTAAGGGAACATAGTGCCTTAGTTGTTATGTGCTTGTCTTAAATAGAGTTTATGCTGTGGGTGGGTGGTAACCCTGGAATGAGAATTCGACTGCTACCCTTTTTTTTTGTACTTGTACTCAGAATTAAGGGAGCGAGGTGAAGAGAAGAGACCCCTCTTTTTTTAATTTAATATTATACGAAACCTCTCAGTGCTTATATGAATGATGGTTCTAGAAGTATAGGTTAGTATGGAACTAAGGATACTTAGTCAAATGGTTGAGTTTAATAGCATGTTTGAGCTATAGGTTATTTAGGGGTTATATGGTTGAGTTACTTGTTAATAGAAAGATTGTGGGTTTTTTTATTGTCTTAGATGAAAAGGAAGGCCTTGATGTGAGGCGCATTTGTGTTATAAAATATCTTCTATGAGAGAGAGGTTGAGTAAATAAATTGTAGCTAGAGTACTGCAGAATTGTAATCCTTTTGAGAAATAAAGTAATAAAGGAACTAGCAAATGATTGGTGGACGTAGCCTCGTGGATGAGGTGAACCACGTGAATATGGTTGTCTCATCCTTTGTATTATTATGTTGTGCATGTTTATTTCTTTTACATTATGATGTTAGTATAAATGCAGTATAAAGTCTTATTGGTGGAAAAGGTTATTAAACATGTTTTTCCAGACACCTAATTCAGAAAACACATTACTTGGATGGTTTAAAGCATTAAGGTATAAGTGGTATTTTACATATGGTATCAGAGCTAGCTACAACACTAGACCCTTAAGAATGGGCTAACATGATAATTTTGCAGGATTACATTTGGAATAAATTGCGACGCGACAGTTCATACTCTCTTGGGATCAGTTCATACTCTCTCTTGATTTCGTCTTTTGTAGGACAGTTTACAGAAGTGGGAAAGGTAAACTTATGTGGCCGCTACATGGGCGCCTGCTGAGTTCCATGGTGAGCACTATGCAGGTAATAGTTTAATTTATTTAAATTGTTGATATTGAACAAAATTTGTAAATTGATTTTTTATGTTCTCAATAAATTAGCATTGATGGTCTGGTAGCCACCGATCATGTGTCTGGAAATAGTGTTTGTGACTCAAATCTGCATGAATAAATCTTTTATTTTTTTTAATTTATGCATACCGCATTATTCATAAAGAAGTCTTCCTGCTATTGTAACGATATATAATTTGCTGGGCATTGATAACAAGCTCCCTGTTAGACATTGAATCAATTGTAACTACAATGCGGGGTTTCTATTTATTTATGTTCGAGAGGTCCATGCATTTTATAGGGTATGTTTTCACTTTGAGAGATTTATCTCTTGTACTGACTCTTGACATGCATTTACCCAGAGAGGGACATTCTATAATATAGGTTTGAGAGATGCATTTTTTCCCACAACATAATTTTATCTAGACTTGATGCTTGATGGATCTAGGTAGACTGTAACTTTTGGTTTTTCATTGGATTCTTTTACTAATTTTATATTATTTTGATTTTGATTTTGATTTCATTTTCATTTTCATAAGGGCGGAATGACAATGACAGCTTCAGGTGGTTTAGTTCCTCCTATATAAATTGATTATAACATTTGTTTTTTTTAAAACGAATGCCTCCACCGTTTATTTGCTATTTTCTTTTTCACAAGGCTGAATTATAGTGGCACTTCTTATGATTTAATTCCTCATGTTTTAAATGATTCCTTTGTTTTTGTCAAAATAGAAATTGCAGAAAGGTGCTTTCCTTAAATATCCTTAAATTTTAGAATTTTAAAATTGTATATTCAAGATATAGTACAAGGCATGAGAATCTGAAGATCTTGTGTATCTTGACAATTGTGAAAGGCCTCATTTTCTTTTGGTTGATGAGGGTCAAGCACAGATGACAGGTGACAGAAGGAATTGTATATGTTAAATAAATTATGGAGCTAAACTTGTGCATCATAATCAATTGCCAGAGATTATTGTGCTACTAAACTTGTGCATCATAATAAATGGTCAGAGTTTCTAGCTTTATCGTGACACTTATTAATTATTATTGATTTTATTTAATGAGTTTATCGCAGCCTTAAACAAGGACAAATCTTGCAAATTAAAATTGTGGTAGTTACTATAGTTGGCCTTTTACATTAAAGTTTAAAGCGCAATTGCAGTCCACTTTTGTTTTGTGCGGCGTAATAATTGTGAAATGTGCATTGTATTTGTAGGTCAAAGATAGATGATAAATGACAGAAGCAATACTGCATGCTAAATAAATTGCAACTTTAAATATGCGCATCATAATCATATAGGCAATTGCTAGAGAATCTAGTTGTATTGTGGCACTTGTTAATTGCTATTTAGTTATAGTATGGATTCATTGGTATAAGAAGCATATTTTCAATTTTTCTGGAATGGCACACATTGTTAAGGATAATTGGATATATTTACCATTGAAGATAATATGGTGGGCTACTATGAGTGATTGAATGTTTTGTGTTTTTGGTTGTTGCCTCTATTGTATGCATCAATTGATGTCCTTACCATCTAAGCATTGTAATCAATGTTTATGAGGTTATACTGGGTACCATCCACGTACAACAGAGAAGTGATAAGGGGCTGTCTAAAGTTTTCTTTGGGAAAATTACCACTACAGATCCAGTTCCATGTGAGCATTATTTACAGATTGCCTTTTTGATAGTCTTTTAGAATAATTTTTTATTTATTTGGGAAGCTCACAAGAATAATTTAATTTACAACATATAATACCTAGTTGATAAATAGTCATGTGTAGCACTTTATTAAATCGTGATGGCATTTATTTAGTCTTTTACAGATTTATCGAGGCTCACAAGAATTCTATTAATTTGGTTGAAGGCTTATAGTATCTAGTAGATAAAAGTTCAGATGGAGTATATTATAAAAATTATAATAGTGAGTGAAACTTTTTTTGGATTCTGTTGAATAAGGTGGTGTTTGCATTGTCAAATTTCCCAGGTTTTATGTGGGTTCTTGTGAATTGTGTTGTTATAAGAAATTGAAAAGGTTTCTGGCTTCTTGTGAATGCCTTCTTGTCAATTCTGGTGTTAAAATAAATTGAAAAGGCTCTTATCCAATGAATGAGAAATAAAGTAAGGCATTACTTGTGCAAAAAGTTCGATGTTCTTTGAATTAATAATATGATAAACTGACCAACTATGGAGTGATTGGAGGCATGGGAAATTGTGGCCTTGAGGAGTGCTAAAGCTCTAGGACTATAATGAGTTAAGAAGATATGAGAAAAATCTGATGTGCATAAAGTTGTCACCATGAGGAAGTGGTGATGGAGGTAGTGGATGAAAGCTACTTGTTTTCCCCCGGGCCAGCGAGGGACCACTATGCATTTTGGGGATGCCTAGATGTAAGACATTTTGGTTAAGACTCGTTCCGCACACATTGAGAAGACTGCCACAAGACTGGGGGAATCTGTGAAGAGAATAACATCTAGGAGCTATGGTGGTGTGCGATAATGGAAGTGCCTCGGCTTGGTGAAGCACCCTGAAGAGCACAAAAAGAAGATACGAGGGTATCGTCCATGTGTTGGGTGGCTTGAATTGCTACTGGGAGTACTGTTAGCACTTGGTGTGCTGGGATGGAGGAAATCCAAAGAAAAGAATAATGGCAAAGCACCCTAAATAGCACAAGAAGGAGATATGCCTAAGGAAGGGTATTGTCCTTGTGTTGGGTGGCTTGGATTGGTACTTGGAATACTGTTAGCACTTGGAGTGCTGGGATGGAGGACATCCAGAGAAAAAGAATAATGTTGTGAGGAGGTATGTGCATTGCAGGTAAACTTGTACCTATGAGCAAATATGTCTATTTATTGGCAAATAGAACTGACATGTATATTGGAACCACTGTGGATTATGGAAATTGTATAGTGTTGTATTTCTGAGTTATACATTGTTTCAATGTTGATACTAGCAGACATGCATATTTATGTCACAATGCAAAAAGGATCTATGGTTTATGTTTTAAGTTGAATTATAATTTTGAACATGAGGTACTGAAGAAAATTGGCCTAGACCCGAACTTGTTGCAGGGAGTTGCAGGGATTGAACAATAGGGACTTGAGGAGTACTGAAAGATATCTGGGGTTCAGAATGAAGATATGAAAAGAAGAAAAGATGACGAACTAGGAGAAGGAAAGTTGGTCAAAGAAAAATGCTGGAACACCGAGGACGGTGTCATATTAAGGGGGGGAGGATGTAATATCCATCTTAAGATGCCTTTTAATATTTTGTAATTTTTGAATGTATTTATTCTCTGGTGAGGAGCTCAAGGCCAAGGCCCCCACCAGCAGAACCTTTTGTATTAGGTAATGTGATTTCATAAGTCAAGGATGAGTGCAACTTCTTTGGGACAACCAAGACCACTAGGAGAAGCGACTAGTAGTCTACAACACCTAGGGGACCTATTTCTTCATGAACTAGATGATGTGGCATAGGGAAGCTCGCTACGGTATTTATTGATGGGATTTGCAGTCGCCAATTTGGGTGAGAGAGACATTAGGAACCAGTATAAAACGCATATATCACAAATATAATGGCATAAACATATATATATATATATATATATACACATATACATATATATACACATATACATATATATATACATATACATATATATATATATATATGTGTGTGTGTGTGTGTGTGTGTGTGTGCATATATATTCTTATAGTTTTAAGAAGGCATATACATGTATATCTATATGTATGAGAGGCATAACATGCATCTAGCATTAGAAAGGGATCTCCTCCCCATGAAGGAGGTTGACCTTGGGCATGATTTTTGGGAAATCCTTGACAAAATTAGTGGTAGGAGTTTCTGTCATGACTTGAGGAATTTAAATAGCTATTAGTAAGGCAAAAAAAAAATACTGGGCAGGCTGAACGCATGCCTCCAACTAATTTCTTAACCAGAAAATTAAGGGCTGAATTGATTGCCTTGTTTTAGGGGACACGTGGCCTAACCTGGAAAAAGGAGACCGTTACTCCTTGAATTAATTTTAGGTTATGAAATCCCATGGATAAAAGGGAGGTTTGAGAAGAATACCAGGGGGATCGATCTCATGCTGTTTTTTTTCGATGTGGCAAATGGAGAGCATTGTTTTGTTTTAGCTATATGAGGTTACTGGGGATGGGGTAGTTACCGGGCGGGGGGGCGGGGGGGACTACCTACAATCACAGGCATTGGGACCTATTGTTTCATGAGTGAGGAGAGTGTCTAAGGTACCCTATCTTGGGTTGAATGGATTCTTCTGGAAGAAATGGATGAAAAACAAGCAAACATTGGCAAAGAGGATAGCCAGAGATGTGCAATTGTCAAATCAAGGCTATTGTTATTCAGGGCAGTAGTGGGCAGATTCCCCTCAGAGATCTAGTCATACTGGATACATGTATATTTCAATTAGATTTTAGATAATTTTAAGAAGGTATGGAATTTGTGAATCCTATGTTATATTCCTGTAAGCATTTCAGTGGGAAAACTAATCAAACGGATATCTCTACCAAAAGAAAAATAGTGCGTTGATCCTCACCTAGGCATTTGTGTTTACAGATTTTTATTTCCCTTGCGTAGTTATATCCTTCGTTTGGATAATCTCTGAATTAACATGAATTAGATATAGAATTTTCCAAATCTGATTGACTGCATGTGCTTATTTCCCCCGATTCCTTTTTCATTGAATAAAAATGAAATGTAGTTAAATATTTTTTCTCTGAGACCAAAAGGTCTAGCACTAAACTGCCTCCAACACGCCTGGGAGGTGATTTTTTTGTTTGTGATAAGCTTCGTATGACATGCTTTCAAATATCAACTATCTGCCAAAATTTCTTTTCAAATGCACCGAACAATGAAAACGGAGGAGACTTTGACCAATGTCAATGACAACAGATAGTGGGGGCGAAGCTTTTATCCATAACAATCCTTGTTGTAAAATCTGAATGGAATTCCTCGCAAATTCAATGTCAACTCTTAGGAATGAATGTCAATTTGGTATACCAGTTGCCTCATCAGCTATGCCATGTTATAATTTCCATGCCAACGTTGATCTTATATTGCCAACTTTGGCTTATTAGCTTCTAAAAGGAATTAAGGTTGAAGATAGGTCGTGGAAATCAGTTGAGTAAAACTGGTGCATGCGATCTTGATGAAATAACACAGGCATACAACCTGTAAATACTACAATTAATTATGGTAAGATATATATACATGCAAACTTGTTAAAAGCACATTTGCAACAATTAGTCAGATAACATACGATTAGATCATAGGAACTTGAAAGTATCCATTGTTTTGCAAATCAACCTTATCGCCTAAGTTTAGTAATCAATTTTGGATCGCTAGGTAAGACTCTGTAAAAGGTCATATCTATTTTTTTGAGCAAGCCGAAATCCTGAGAGGGATAAAATCTGGCAAGCTTACCCTTGATGGAGGAGCCTAGGACTATGCGTTTGAATAGTCCTTGTAGTACCATAGCGCTCCTTGCAGAACATCCTTAACCGTCAAGTGCGACCTTAAAGGAAGAGAGTGCCTTAGTTGTTATGTGCTTGTATTAAATAGAATTCATGCTGTGGGTGGGTGGTAACCCTGGAATAAGAAGTCGACTGCTGCCCTTTTTGTTTTTGTACTTGTACTCAGAATTAAGGGAGCGAGGTGAAGAGAAGAGACCCCTATTTTTTTTAATTTAATATTAGACAAAACCTTTCAGTGCTTATATGAATGATGGTTCTATAAGTATAGGTTAGTATGGAACTAAGGATACTTAGTCAGATGGTTGAGTTTGATAGCATGTTTGAGCTATAGGTTATTTAGGGGTTAAATGGTTGAGTTCCTTGTTAATAGAAAGATTGTGGTTTTTTTTCTTGTCTTAGATGAAAAGGAAGGCCTTGATGTAAGGCGCATTTGTGTTATAAAATATCCTCTATGAGAGAGAGGTTGAGTAAATAAATTGCAGCTAGAGTACTACAAAATTGTAATCCTTTTGAGAAATAAAGTAATAAAGGAACTAGCAAATGATTGGTGGGCGTAGCCTCATGGATGAGGTGAACCACGTGAATATAGTTGTCTCATCCTTTGTATTATTATGTTGTGCATGTTTATTTATTTTACATGATGATGTTAGTATAAATGCAGTATAAAACCTTATTGGTGGAAAAGGTTACTAAACATGTTTTTGTAGACACCTAATTCGAAAAACACATTACTTGGATGGTTTAAAGAATTAAGGTATAAGTGGTATTTTACATCAGGTTGATGATGTTGTTTATTGAGGCCCTAGCATAGCCACTATGGGGATGGGTGAAAGCCTACAACCCCCCCACTCTACAGGATGCCATTAGCCGAGCCGAATATCTCCAAGATTCAATTCCAAAGAACAAGTTCCCTCTCAAACCAATTTTCCAGTTAGGGACAAGGACAAGAAACATTTCCAATAGGATTTTCCAAAGAAAACATGGTTATATGAGGGCACTACGGAATAATTGAGGAGAAATAAATTATGTTTTACTTGTCAGGAACCATGGGTTCCAGGACACAGGTGCACAGGGAAGGCCAAGGCTTATAACATCAAAGTATATTTGTATAGTGACGGGGAGGAATATGAGCAGGAGGCAACAAAAGAATTATGGGTAGCAAATGAAGAGTCAGTTCAAGGTGATACACCAGAGGGGATTATTGCTAAGTTATCTGGAGTACCTAGATTCCATACTCTCAGGGTCATAGGAGTAGTGCAGGGACACAGAGTGGGAGTATTGATTGATGTGGGAGGAACCCACGGTTTCATTTATTTTGCTTGGGTATCCAAGAGGGGTATTCATACAAAGAATTTTGAAGGATTTACTATAGCTCTAGCTGGAAACTCCAAAATGGAGTGCAACTATTGGATTCCAAAATTGAATGTCACATTAGGCAACTATGAGATGATAGATTCATTTTATGTAGTATATGTGGTAGATACACATGTAGTATTAGGCATTCAATGGATTTATTCAATGGGGAAATATACTACAGACTACCGAGCAATGGAAATGGAATTCCAGGGGACAAATGGAAAACAGTCAGTTTTGAGGGGCATGAACACTTATCCCCCAAAACTAGTCTCTTCACAAATAATGGAGGTAGTACTCAGACATGATGACATAGAATGGGATGTAGAATGTTTGGTCACCTTTAGGAAACCCCCAGAGAACAACACACAACACCTAGATGATATACATGATTTATTACAGAAACACGAAAGGGTATTTAGGGACCTTCCAGTAGGTAGACCGCTAGACAGGGGATCTGAACACATTATTGAGATAGAGGAAGGGACACAGGAAGCCATCACCACTCCTTATTGACATCCCAAAATATATAAGGATGAGATCGAGAAGACGATCAAAGAATTACTGGAGCTTGGATACATTCGGCCCAGCTCTAGCGCCTTTGCATCATTAGTGGTATTAGTCAAGAAGAAGGATTCCCCCCTTTGAATGTACATCGACTACAGAGAACTCAACAAAAATACCATCAAAAGCAGGTATCCCATCCCTAGGATTGATGAACTCATGGACGAGCTATGGGGCACCAAATACTTTTCAAGGATTGATCTTTGCTCAGGGTACAATCCGATCTGAGTAAGGGATCAAGACATTTCTAAAACAACTTTCAATTGTCACTATGGTCACTAGGAATTCTTGGTCATGCCTTTTGGAATTACCAATGGTCCAGCCACTTTTCAGTCATGCATGAACCATACTTTTAGAGATCATTTACGTAAGTTTTTTCTATTATTCTTTGATGACATATTGATTTACAACAAAACATGGGAGGAACATCTGAAACATTTGGACAAAGTATTCAACATTCTAGAATAACACGCTTTACGCGAAGATGTCCAAGTATGAATTTAACATGAAGAAAATGTTGTATATAGGGCACATAATCAGTGCAGAAGGGGTACAGGTTGATATGGAGAAAATACAAGCTATCGAGGATTGGCCCACACCAAAAACAATCATAGAAGTGAGAGGCTTCCTAGGCCTTTGTACATATTACCGGAGGTATATTAAGGGGTTCTCCCAATTTGCTGCACCCCTCACAAATCTCACAAAGAAGGGATCCTTCACCTGGAAATAATTAGCATAGAAAAATTTCAAGGAAATGAAAGTCATCATGAGTTCTTGCCCGGTTTTAGCATTACCAGAATTCTCATAGCCATTTGTAGTAGAATGGGATGCCTCAAGGGAAGGGCTAGGAGTAGTATTGATGCAAAGCCATCACCCCATTGCATTTGAGAGTAGGAACCAGAAGAACTATGAGCACCACTACTCCATATATGACAAGGATATTCTAGCCATCTTACTTTCTCTCACTAAATTCAGACAGTACCTGGTGAGCAGTAAGTTCAAAACCAAGACAGATCATAACATCCTCAAGTACTTCTTGGAGCAGAAGGAGCTGAATGAGCGCCAACATAAATGGGTCAGCAAAGTGCAAGCCTACAATTTCAAGATAAATTATGTGAAGGGTAAGAACAATATAGTAGTTGATGCCTTATGTAGATGACCCGCTTCATTATCTATCATGAGTATATCTACATATTGGAGGGATCTTCTCTTAGTAGAGTACTCCAAAAATAATTTTTCTTGTGAATCATTAGATGGGCAGGTTCAGGATGACAGGTACAGAATCAACGATGACATCATCTATTAAAAATCAGGATATACCTCATCCCAGAATCATCTTTAAGAAATAAAATCATACATGTGTCACATGACTCTCCATTATCAGGACATCAGGGTTTCTTGAAGACTTATAGGCATATCCGAGAGAGGTTCTCATGGAAGGGTCTCAAGGGGAAGGTTATGCAGCACGTATGGGAATGCAACATTTTTAAGCAAAATAAGATTGAGCACATCCATATAGCAGGGTTGCTTCTGCCACTACCAATTCTGCAATAGAAGTGGGAAAAGTATCTCCATGGATTTCATTACAGGTTTTCCCAAGGTCCAAGGGCGGGATTGCTTATATTTCGTGGTTGATCGACTAACCAAATTTTCCCATTTCTTTGCTATATCATCTGATTACTCCGCAACCCAAATGGCCGAGTTATTTTTAAGGGAGGTTTTAAGGTTACACAGGTTACCCAAGACCATTGTTAGTGATCAGGATAGTAGATTAATCGGTGCCTTATGGCAGGAGCTATTCAGGTTAGTGGGAACTGAGCTTGCTACCAGCATGAGTTATCATCCCCAGAGTGATGGACAGACCAAGATTGTCAACAAGGGGATTGAAGGATATTTGAGGAACTACATAACAGGGCAACAATGAACCTGGATTAAATGGCTAAACCTAGGGGAATAATGCTACAATGGTACCTAACACATGTCTATTAGGATGACACCTTTTAAGGAATTATATGGCTATGAGGCCTTGAACTTTGCATATTTAGCATTCGACGATAGCAGGGATTCTAAGGAAAAGGATTAGATATAGGACAGTCAATATATCCTTAAAATCCTGAAAGAGAACTTACAGACAACCCAAAATCAACAAAAGTTGTATGCAAACAGACAAAGGGTTGAGCCAGGCTTTGAGGTAGGAGATCTGGTATACTTACGGCTCCAACGCTACCGATAGTATTCACTTAAGAAGAAAGGAGTGAAAAAGTTAAAACCTCGCTTCTACGAACCCTATAGAATAATTAGAAAGGTGGGAGAGGTTGCATATGAACTAGAACTACCATAGGAGAGAACAATTCACAATGTATTCTATGTGTACAACCTGAAAAATACCATTGGAAAACACATTGCTCCACCAACAAAGTTACCTCCCTTAGATGATGAGGGACTATTGGTACTGATTCCATAATGTATTATGCATACTCAAGAAAGACAACTTCAGAACTGGGTGATTAGAGAACACTTGTTCCAATGGAAAGAATTACCTCCAGAGGATGCCACATGGGAAGGAGAATAGCTATTGCAACATCCCAATTTGCAGTTTCTTGAGGACAAGCAATATCAAGTAGGGAGGATTGTAATGTCCTCGTCCGATTAGGAAACAAAACACCTGCTAACCTACTTAATCTCCATAGGTTCAAGCAGGTACTACATAAGAGGGGATTGACTGAGGATGAAATTTGGTACTTAGAACAACTTGGGACACACCTTCAGTACTAAAGTCAGTAGTAGGATAAAATAATCCTTTTTCTCTTTAGGCTTAAAAGTCAACATCAAATTAGAATCGCATGCATGCAAAAGTAAATGCACAAACCCTAAAAGTGACATGCGAACCCTAAAAGCGCATAAGGATCTATTTAAGAAGGAGGAGGGAGCCTAAACAAATACCTATGTTTATTATTGATTCATTTGGATATTTGGGCAGCAGCACTGCATGCGGCTACAACAGTGGGGTTGAGGACGGAGTATTCAATTAATCAGGGTTTGTCATTGCATCATCTTCCCTAGTCTCCTTCAGGATAAACCATCCAAGTTTGTCACCACATCTATTGCATTCATCATTATTCAGTGTTCCAGTGTATGCCAAAATATTATTTCTAGGTTCATCCATACAGTTGGGGGAATTTATTTGGAAAACCCAAGTCATTCACCGGGACTCCGGATCACCATATTTCTTCTGCATGTGGCCTGCATCCTCACTGACAAGATCACTCTACTGCCTTGAGTGATTATTAGCCACTGGATTGCTCACCTGGAGCAACTAGCAGCAGAATACAGAGGTGTGGGGGCATTAGCATCAGTCAGGTAGATCAATTCTCTAGGGTATCTAGGAGGTCCAAACTCTTGCATGCTCAGGCCATCCTCTCTAGCATGGGCATACCTACACCCCGACCAACTTTCAGCTGAAACTGACCATCCCTCCATCAAAAACGTCATCTTTAGCTAATTCATACCATTGGGGGTATTACGGAGGAAAAATAGGCTATTTCTTCATCTTATTAGTTTATCTTGCATGCGGATTATCTCTAGAGAATTTTCAGTCATCTTATCAGTGGTAACTCTTCATTCTATCCTGCAAACCCTAACCCTAAATTCAGCTATAATATAGGGTAATTTTGCATGGCAGTTTTGCATGCCCAACTATTTCAAAATTTTGCATAGAATTAGAAAATATCAGTATTTGGGATATTACATGATCTAACTATAAGATCTAATTAATTGTTTATCTTTATTCTCTCACTTAAATAAGTATACTTTTATGTTTCCTTATCTTGAAGCAATATTGTAAGAGTACTACCATTTAAGTGAATGCTTAAACCTAAAACAAGGTTAGGCTTCCAATAAAAACAAGTAGTAATTCATACCCTCTACTTGTACATTTTCTCCAAACATATGGTTAAAGGATTCAAACTTCAAATGAAATGGTGAAGAGTTTACACAACTTTACCACATCCTTGAGTAAGCTTTCAAATAATCCTTGCAAAAGAAAATGAAACCAAATACATGTTAAACCCATATAATCAAGGCTATTCAAAGAGAAGAGTGCAAGGAGTGATGAAGATTTGTAAAGATGCAAGTTAAAACCATAGAAGTCCTTAATCGATATGCATAAGGATTTGCCAATCTCAATGATGTGTGTAGACAACATCAAAGTCTCTTTATTTTAGGTGGATTTATTCAAGACTTATGTAAAATACTTTATAACCTTATGTTTTTTTTAAAATTAAAAAAAAATCTAATATTTATCTTTATCAACGTATTAAACCATAACTCATTATTTATTACATTTGAATAATTAAAAATGTACATTCATAAGAATATTTATTAAGAATTTCAAACTACAGATAATGGACCATTGGATTGTTTAGTTTTGAGGCCCATCTAACTACCTATAACTACCTATGTGACATGTTTTATCCCTAAAACTTAAAAGAAAAACTCCAAGAATTATGATAAAAATGCGATATTGTGGATTATGCATGTTTGACTTTATGATTTCTGGAATTTCTTAAGTTTTGTGACAGTGTTTATCTTAATTGTCATTTCTTAAATGAATTATGCATTTCTTAATACATTGGACTAATGATGAAGTTATAAAGTGAAATATTTGTCATTTTAGTGGACTAATTTTCATGAATAAGAATCCAACTATTTATGAGGAAAAGAAGGGATCTTGTCTCACATACTTTAAGTAACTACATAGAAATGATCTTACTGAAAATTATTGATAAAGCCACTTAACGTTCATGAGATATTTTTTTTTGAAATTAGGTTGCTTGATTATAAATATTAAGTAGACAAGTATCTTTCCATCATAGATTGATCGAAGAGTTATCTATAGTAACTATTTAATCATAAACAAGATTGGAACAAAGGGAAGAATTTAATGGAGATATTATAAGTATTGATAAGCCTATTTTGGTACCATTTAAATTGTAGCAGAGATATTAGTGTTGTTATGTTCTGAATTTTTCAATAAAGAGTGATGGTTTTCTATGTTCTGAGGGTTTGGTAATTTAATCAAGGTTCACGTGAGAACCTTGAGCACCTTGAGTAAGGACCCTACTCAAGGAAAATAAAGGAACCATCGTAACAAGTAGTGTTTTTATTCTACATTCTAGCATTTCAATTTAGTTTCATGTAGTTTACTTTTGGAACTTTTTTATTTTGATTACAATTTATTGCAGTTTTTTGTGCTTTATTTAAGACTCTTGTAAAACTATGTTTTATGAAATTGTAGTATTCATTCTGTGGAAATTGAACCCAGGTGTTAGAACAATTACACTCACAACAATTGCCAATTACACATGCAAATTACTCACAAAAGGAGACTGAATATGGAGCAGAACACTAATCTGTATTGAATAAGTGTACAATAGCCAACCCTATGAAGTCATAGGCTACCACAATAAATAATTACATGAGAGATTCGAATGCATGAAGATTCCATTCAAATTTAGTCAAAAGCAGGCTTACTAAATCTAAGCAAATCCCCCATAGGTGCATAAAGAACATTCCAAATCTATCTAGGAGCTCACGAATTGGCAAAATCAATTAGGCAAGCTAATAGATGGTGGAAGGACAAATCATACATGCTTTTCATAGGAGAAAAGAGTGGAGGATGTTGAGGACAAAAAACAAGTTAACTTCACCTAGTCAAACTTTCCCAATTGCCTTAAAACTCAGAAAAAACAGGCAATAAAGCAGAAAAAGCAGACATGCGCTAGGGAGGCCAGGAATAAAGCAGATTTGATTCCAAGAGGTTTCCCAAGCGCTCCATGACTCAAATTTAGCAAGTTTGACCACTATGGATGTGTGGAGGACAACTTGCATAAGGTGGAATATGGAAACTAGGCAAATAAGACAAAAATTGGATTAATTAATGTCTAAGGTAGCTAACTATGGGTTGATTATTCTAACACCCCCTCTTAAGCCTAACTTATGAGTAAAATATCGGGAAATTATAGGACCTACCAACAAGGCTTAGTCACCCTTTACATACTGCATGTCCATTTAACCAAGGAAAGAGGCAAAAACCCAGTGGGAAAAATCCTCCCTTAAACATGGACTGTAAAACAAAATTTGAAAATATTGTCATCACTCATGCTTCATAGCATGATTAGAAATCCCCAGCATTGATTTGAGATTGCTGAATGTCTTCTCACAAAAAAATTTGGTGAAGATATCTGCTACTTGTTCTGAAGATGAACAGAAGAGTAGGTGAATGGTGCCATCATGCAAAAGCTGTCTGATGTAGTGCATATGGATCTCAATGTGTTTGGTTCTCTGCTTCTAAACTAGATCATTGCATATTCAAATGGTACTCTGATTATCATAGTAGATAGTAGTTGAGTATTCTGATTCGAAGCCAGACTCTCCAAGTAACCCCTGCAACCATAAACATTGAGTTGCTGCATTTACAACTCCTCTGTACTCTGTTTCTATAGATGAGAGTGCAATGGCACTCTGTTTCTTGCTTGACCAGCTGATTGGCCCTTTTTCAAGCATGAACACATATCCTAATGTTGACTTTCGATCTGTGCTGTCACCTACCCAATCACTATCAGTAAACCCAATCAGATCAAGATCAGATTTAGCTTTATAGAAGATCCCATGTGTCCTTGTTCCCTGAACAAAGTTAAGGATCCTTTTGGCTGCTCTCTAATGGATCTCATGAGGCTGATCCATGTATCTTGAAGCCACACTTACTTCATAAGAAAGATCAGGTCTAGTATGTGTAAGATACAACAAACATCCAATCAATTTCCTATACAGTGTATTGTTTACCATAGGTGAAGAATCAGCTTCTTCAAGCTTCACTCCTGAAAGGAAAGGAGTCTTGCTTGGATTGCAATCCTTCATCATGAATTTGTTCAGAAAATCCAAGGCATAATTGGACTGATTTACTTTGATTCGTTCTTTGGTTTGATCAATCTCGAGCCCCAAGAATTGGCTCAATAAGTCCAAACCTATCATTGAGAAGGCATGGTTCATTGCATCCTTCAAGGAGGCAATCTCATCCTTTGAGCTTCCTGTAATGAGAAGGTCATCAACATATAAAAAAATTATCATTAATGAATCATGAATCAGCTTCAAATAGACATTTGGATCTGATTTGCATCGAACAAAATTCAGTGATAGCAGAAAGCTATCAATCTTGGCATACCAAGCCCTGGGGGCTTGCTTAAGCCCATACAATGACTTCTTTAGCCTGCACACAAGAGATGGGTCAGTAGAAAATCCTTGAGGCTGCTGCATGTATATCTCTTCAGTGAGATCTCCATTTAGGAAAGAACACTTCACATCCATGTGATGTACTTCCCATTGCTTTGAAGCTGCAATGGCTAAGGCTAGCCTGATGGAGTCCATCTTTGCCACTGGTGCAAAGGTCTCATTATAGTCTATGCTATGAACCTGTGAGTAGCCCTTGGCTACCAATATGGCCTTGTACTTCATAGGTGAACCATCAGCAGCCAATTTGGTTTTGTACACCCACTTACACTGAACTAGCTTCCTCCCTGGGGGAAGATCAACCAGCTCCCAAGTGTTGCTCTTTTGGAGTGAGCTGAACTATTCCTTCATGGATGCTTGCCATATTGGATCATTTGCTGCATATTAATATGTTTTTGGATCTGATTCAATCATAAAATAGCATTTCTCTGAAAACATAGGATCTTTCATGCACAGAGCACTCTCAAACTAAGATCTAGTCCTCCTAGGATCATTAGGATTTCCAGCTAGTTCTCCAGTTGCATGAATGGTCTTGGCTGCCCATTTTGGTCTTGTAGGAATGTTAGGATCTGAAATTAAATCATCATTATGATACATATCAGAATCATCATGTTCAACTATCTCTTCACTTACATTCAGAGGTTCTGGTGGTGAAGAGGATTCTCCAACTTCCATTGCCGCTAGGGGCTCTTCTTGAAAATGAACAGACCTTTCAATGAAGGCTTTGCTTGTGCTCAAATTGATCAGCTTGTACCCTTTTTAATCTTCAGAGTACCCAACAAATAGACACTCTTGGCTTTGGGGCTGCAAAGCCTTCCTCTTTTCTGTTGGAATTCTAGCCCAATCCCTTGAGCCAAAAATCCTGAAATGGGTCACATCTGGCTTGTGCCCACTCCATGCTTCGAAAGGAGTCATACAATCAAGCTGTTTATGAGGCACCCTATTCTGGATATAGGCTGCATAGTTTATAGCTTCGGCCCACTACTTTGGTGGCAAAGTCTTAGCCTCCATCATGCAGGTTGCCATCTCTTTCAGTGATCTGTTCTTCCTCTCAGCAACACCATTATGCTATGGTGTGTAAGGGATAGAATGTTGCATCTGAATACCTGCATATGCACAATATTGAATAAACTCATACTTGACATACTCACCACCATTGTCAGATCTGAGGACCTTGAGTTTCCTCCCAGACTAGTTTTCAACCAAAGCCTTAAAGACTTTGAAGAGGCCAAAAACTTCAGGCTTGTGTTTCAGGAAGTGAACCCAACAATACCTGGAAAAGTCATCTATGAATGTCAATGCATATTTGGCCTAACTCATTGACATATGAGGAGATGGGCCAGCAACATCACTATGGATCAACTCAAGAGGTGCAGAGGTTCTCTCATGACTAGCTCTCTCAAATTTATGCTCTGGGTGTTTTCCTAGGATGCAACCTTGACAGACTCCTTTGGAAAACTTAATCTTTGGTAACCCTATGACCATTTATTTTTCACTAAGATCAGAAAGATACTTGTAATTCAGGTGGCCAAATCTTTCATGCTAAAGCTTGCTTGCCTCATTAGCATGAATCAGAAGAGCAGAGGAGTTTGAGTAGGGTAGGAAGTGTGAGAACATGTATACCTTCGAAGTGTGATTTGCAACTCCTTTTGCAATGACTTTACCACTTGAGATCTCTGTGATCTCAAATTCATGAGGGGAGAATATGACCTTCTTTGGAGACCCTATGTGGGTCATCTGATACACTGATAAGAGGTTAGAGGCAAGACCTGGAACATACAACACATTGATGAACTTACCATGGTCAAGATCAATCCTCCCTTTGCCCAAAATTTCAGTTAGAGAGTCATCTCCCAATACTATTGGTGGACCTTTCGACATGTCAAGTGAGGTGAATTCCTCTTTGGTCGAAACCATATGTCTTGAAGCTCCAGAATCAATGATGAAACTAGGTGAGCTTGATGTGCCAGCAACCAATGCATGAACTCTCTCTCTATCTTCTGAATTTGATCCTCCTTCCCTCTTCTTTGAGCTGTCTGGAAGGGAGATGCCATTCTTTTCCAGGAGTTGTGTCAGCATGTCAATTTGCTTCTTCATGCAGGAGCTTTCAAAATGATTTCCCTTACTGCAGTATGCGCACTTGCTCATTTCTCCTTTGTTCTTCTTCTTCTGGGGGTTCTTCTTGGAACCTTGAGGCTCCTCTGGAGACTTGTTCTTGTCTCTCTTTTGCTCAGGTGGATTTTTAGCTTTCTTCTTTCTTTTTGAATCCACCCTTGAATATCCAGCAACCAGATCTTGGTATTTGGATGGTTTGATGGTGCCCATCATCACCAATTTATCTTGTTCTTGTGTGAGAGATTCCATGAAATCTGCAAGGCTAGGAATTTTCCAGGCTTGAGCTGTCAACTGTGTGGCATAGAAGGTCGAAACAAAAACTGAATAGTTAGGTCCAAGCTTTGAGAATATGTCCAATACCAACTGATCATCCTTCTTTTCGATCCCACATTGTTTTAGCTGCAAAACAAGTGCTTTGAACTTGGAAAAATTGAGTTGTAGGGATTCAAAGCTATTGGGACTTAGGGAGATCAATTCATTTTCAATTTGATGTCCCCTCATCTCATCTGTCTTTCTAAAAAGATCAACAAGCTTCTCCCATACTTCATTCAGTGATGTCAATCCATCAAGATGGAAAAGGAGGTCTCTGGATATACTCAGACATAGGAGACCATAGGCTTCATCCCTCCCGTTGTGCCATTTAATATTCTCTGTAGATGCATTGGGCTCTGCTTCTATTGCCATAGTCACTCTGTAGAGGCCTTTCACTCTCAACAGTATCTCCATATCTGCTTTCCATTCAAATAAGTTAAATGGATTCAAGATGATCTTCTGAGATTGATCCATAGCTCTGAAATTGTCCCCTCAGTCAGCAGAATGCTCCCAATCAATGATGTCAAACCTGCAAAACAAATTGGAAGGAGAGAAATCGATCTACAAAGGCTCTGATACCATGTGGAAATTGAACCCAGGTGTTAGAACAATTACACTCACAACAATTGCCAATTACACATGCAAATTACTCACAAAAGGAGACTGAATATGGAGCAGAACACTAATCTGTATTGAATAACTGTACAATAGCCAACCCTGTGAAGTCATAGGCTGCCACAATAAATAATTACATGAGATATTTTAATGCATGAATATGCCATTCAAATTTAGTCAAAAGCAGGCTTACTAAATCTAAGCAAATCCCCCATAGGTGCATAAAGAACATTCCAAATCTGTCCAGGAGCTCACTAATTGGAAAAATCAATTAGGCAAGCTAATAGATGGTGGAAGGAAAACTCATACATGCTTTTCATAGGAGAAAAGAGTGGAGGATGTTGAGGACAAAAAACAAGTTAACTTCACCTAGTCAAACTTTCCCAATTGCCTTAAAACTCAGAAAAAGCAGGCAATAAAGCAGAAAAAGTAGACATGCGCTAGGGAGGACAGGAATAAAGCAGATTTGATTTCAAGAGGTTTCCCAAGTGCTCCATGAATCAAATTTAGCAAGTTTTACCACTATGTATGTGTGGAGTACAACTTGCATAAGGTGGAATATGGAAACTAGGCAAATAAGACAAAAATTAGATTAATTAATGTCTAAGGTAGCTAACTATGGGTTTATTATTCTAACACATTCTTTATTTTACCATTTCACATTTTCCTCCATTCTTTATTTTACCATTTCACATGTAATTGTAGTATTCATAATTATATTGTCCAATGCTTTGGTTTACATCCTATGATTCAATTATAATAAATTTCAAGTTATATCTCATCGATTGAATGTACATAATGTGCTATTTTTTTTTCTACAATAAAATTGGAATCCATCTCTTTCATCCTTTTTTCTTAACCTGGGATTGGATATTAGGCCAACGACATTATAGATAATGGGTTAGTTGATGCAGACCAAATCTTGGAAATTTTTCGTGAAGTAGCATATGTACATCTTTGGTAACAATGTAAATTCTTTCACTTGAGTATTCTTTACAAGCAACCTATGATGTGTCATGTTGAAAAAGGTTTTATTTACCTGAGATACATCACTTCAATAGCTATAAAATTATTATCCTTGTAACAATAACCAATAACTCTTGTTGTCTATTGTGGAAAAGGAGAGAATCGGTTATAAACTTTTTATTAAAGAAGGAATACAATCAGATATTCAAGGTAGGTATTAGATCACATTCATTTCATCAAATCATCATTTATATCATAGCCTTGTGGTTACATACATAGTGCATGATACCTCATCAAGATAGCATGTCACTGGATTGATAAATTAAAGTAAAGCTATGGATTTCAACATTATTTTTGCAATTCTTTTTCCCATCACACACAATAAGTATAGATGGATTTTCTCTCACATAATGTATCACACTGAAACTATACTCTACTACACTACAAGATTAGGAAGACTAGGAAAATGTATATACACATGTATATGATATTAAAATGTACTAAACATATAATTGTATAGTTGGTGGAGAGAAATAGGCTTGAATGGGAGATGTCAAGGGAATTACTCATCATATTCCATAATCTATTGGATGATCACCAATCTCTTATATAAAATTATATATTTTACCTCTTCATTCCATATTAATATTGGGAGTTTACTTGCACAATGAATATGGACACAATTTATTTAACTTTTATTATTATAAAAATGTTTGCACCTACAGTAGATTATTTCAAAAGAAATATATTCTTGAAGGTTATATTATTCATTCTAATTATTATGTTATATGTTATTAACATACTCTCTCATTCATATTTAGTCATGGTTATTGTATGTATATTCGCAATGATGACATTCATCGCTAATGGCCCCATTTTCAAAGAATCATTCGAGTTTCTAGTAAAAAAAATTATGTTATATTATTGAGAAATATGCATAAAATTACAAAAATAAAATTATTAATAAGTAGATCAATAACCAGAATCTAACTAGTCTACTTTCCAATCAACACAAGCACCAAATGTCAAGTAGTAATCAAGGAAAAGAGTAGAAGAGATAGTTCACAAGATACATGTGGTAAAAACCCAAATCGAAGAACATCCCTCCTCCCAGTGCCATAGGGAGTAATCCTTTATTTTTGAGTTCGTGAATATTGTGTTCTAGTTATCCCAAGAGTGTAGCGACTTCGATAGTAGATACATGGTCAAATGTTCCTAGCTATGTTCTTTGTTTTGCTAATTTTTATTAGAGTGTCAAGGTAAATGATCAAATTGAGGAAATATTAGTTCACACTCTTGTACATGTCTTACTTGTGAACTTAGAGATATACAAAGTCCAAGCCAAAAATCACCTTTAAGAAAAACAAAGCATATTATTATCCATGATGACTAAATTACTCAAAAACTACTATGTGAAAACTAACTTGGAAAATAAATAATCTATTTGTAAATTCAAACCTATTAGAAAACATGGTGGATTTATTTTGAAGACAAACTAAAACCATCCAAAGTTACTCTTTATTCAAAAATAAAGAGTAACTATAAAACCCTATCCTACATCTATCCTAACCTACATCTAGCTATGTGAAATCATAGATCTTGTGTAACAATAAAAGGACTTCCAATTGTACATGAATATCACAATCATACATATGTACACATGACTGGTGCATTGTGTGATACAATGTCGAAATAAATATATAAATCATAAATCTATTCACATAAAAAAGGATTGATTATTTGTTGTGTCGTAGAAGCTTTTGACTAAAATATAAATCCAACAAAGTTTCAATAATGTTGCAGAAACCAAAAAGGAATGCATGTGATTTTTGGGAAAATCCCAAGAATAGATGACATACCACATTAGAACTATAATATGAAGATCCAAATTAGTGAACATAGAGAATTCCTTGTAATTTTATTCATAACATGGATTGATGATATTAGGACCTATAATAACCATCATAAAAAAATGTAGTGTCTCATTATAATTGCTAAAATTATGGACATGAACTTGATACAAGGAGAGAAAGGGGGAAGGGACACACATGTATCGGGATATCGAGAGAGAGAGAGAGAGAGAGAGAGAAATACTGAGCAATGGTATCAAAGACAGTGGGTGGAGGGTTAAGAGATGGAGAGAGAGGGAGGGTTAAAAGGGATAGGGAGAGAGACATACAACTTGAGACATATATAGGATAGGGTAAAGGGACAATGAAATAGAGGGCTAGTAATTAAGGGATAAGGGAGGGATAGATTGATAGAGGGAGGAATCGTGAGGGAGGTAAATAGAAGGTGGAGATACAGGGGCAGAGAGAGGGAGTTTGTGAGAGAGGGGGGACATACACACACACACACACACACACACACACACAAAGAGAGAGAGAGAGATAAAGAGAGAGAGATTATGTTAGAGAGAGGAGGATGGGTGAGCGATAGAGAGAAAGGGGAAGGGCTAAGCAATATAGAGAGAGAGTAATGGAGGGAAGGATAATGAGGGAGGTATAGAGAATTTGTAGATAGGTTATGAGATATGGTAAGTGAACGAGGGAAACACACATAGATATAGATAGAGATAAGGGGGAGGACACACACTCTCTCTCTCTCTCTCACACACACATAAGGAGGGAGGGGTGAGCAATAGAGAGAGGGGGGGGAGGGGTGAGTGATGGAGGGAGGGATAGTGAGGGAGGTATAAAGAAGGTGGAGAGAGGTTATGAGAGAGGGGAAGTGATGGAGGGACACACACACACATAGAGAGAGATAGAGAAGGATGTTGTGAGAGATAGAGGGGGGAGGGAGAAATACACACACACACACATATAAATACAGAGAGATTTTGTGTGGGAGAGATAGGGGGACAGGTGAGAAAAAACAAGAGAGTGTCGATGTAGAGAGGGATAGTGTGGGAGGTATAAAGATGGTGGAGAGGGGTTTCGAGAGATGGGGATTTAGAATTAGAGGAAATTTTTAACTCAAAATGGGCCTCCTAAGGAAAATAATACAATAATAGTTATAATTATAAAATAATATTTATTAATTTTGGAGGAAGAAAAGAAAAAAAATACTTTTTTTGTTCGTATTTTCGACATATCTCCCTGCTTTTTTACTCAAATTTCGATCGAGAGAGCTCATTGAATGCGGAATTAAATTTCACATCCAACTAGTACCTACTCAACATACTTTCTAGCACCCCTCTACCCCAAAAACAAGAAATACTTGAAAAAACATGATGATGACATCATCATCACATTTTTTAAGTATTTCTTGTTTTTGGGGTAGCAGGGTCCATCGAAATTACGCTGAGTGGGTAGTCATTGGATGTGAAATTTAATTCTGCATCCACCATGATCACATTTTTTCAGGTATTTCTTGTTTTTGGGGTAGCACAATCCTAGAAAGTATGCCAAGTGGGTACTAGCTGGATGCGAAATTTAATTTTGCATCCAATGAGCTCTCTCGATCGAAATTTGAGTAAAAACACACGGAGATATGTCGAAAATACGGACAAAAAAGGTTTTTTTTATGATACCTATCCCCAAATTTATATTAAAAATTTGTTTAAGACATATACGGTATTTCAAATTTAAATCAATTTCATTGGCTAACACATGATGACATGGAATTTGAATTAGGGTTGAAAGGCCCATTTTGAGTTGAAATTTTCTCTAATGAGGCACATGTGTAGCCATAGACACCAAAAATATTCTTGAGGGATCGAGTCGTGGATTTCCTCACTTGACCATGTTGAGGCCTTAATACCCATATCTAATGCTCAAAACCTCTTAAAGGAATTGGAATATTTTCTTAGAGACTAAGAACACCTTTAGTAGGTCATGGTGGTGCTTCAAGGAATTGTTCATTAACATGGGTTCCTCAAATATCCCATTGTGGCCTAAGACATGAGCATATTCCCTCAATCATGTCTCTGAGGTCCCATACCTGCTGCTCAAAACCACCTAGTTCCACTACCATCCATATTCATAGTCCAAATATACCTATGATATGCCATGTGTTTTTTTTTAAGGCATCCTTCCTATCTCTTACCATGTCCATCACCTTGAGATGCGTACCTAGTGCTCAATAAATGATGATGGAACCCATATCCCCATTAAGATTCAAAGGATTCTCTTTCAATGTCATGTGTGGTGGTCAGAGGCATCAATTTTGGCCCTAAATGGTTAACAACTTCCTTGCATGCCTAAGGACCAAGTGTTTTCCCCCACCCATGTCAAGGGGACTAATATATGTACGTATTGCTAAAAATGTTCTAATGGCACTAGTATCCCCATTTCAAGGTAAATGATACCATGTAAGGCTCTATTGAGGTTGTTCAACACATGATTCTTGGCTCTATATTCCTAGAAGCATCTTCTAGGGGCTAAGGCCTAGGTTTCATCCCCTTATTATGTCTAAGGTCCCAAGTCACATGCATAGCACTTAGAAATCCATCGTGGTTCCCATATCCCCCATTCAAATAAAAATTATCAACTTGAGAGGTCATATATGGTTATTCAAGGTGTCATTCATAAACCTTGAGCCCTAAAATCTGGTTTACAACCTAAAATTAAAGTTTTATGTACCAACCATGATTAACACCTTATTCTCCATATCTAATGATAAAAATTCCTTATCATGGCCATATCCTGACTTAAAGGTTGAGGATACCCTTAAAAGTTCATGTGTGTTTGTTCGAGGTGCTGTTCTTCACCCTATATGTCTATAGGGTTCCTTTAAGGCCTAAGGACTAGGTTTCCTCCGTCAACCATGTCTATGTATATGTTCCTACTACTAAGAGAATTTTGAATGCACTTCATATTCTCTCGTACATACAAAATATCACATACGGAGGTTGTATGTGTAGGTTTGATTTTTTGTCCATGCACCTCAAGTCTTAAAAAATAACTTTAGGGAATAAGTATTGAATTTACAATCCAAAGAATGGTCAAGGAAATATTAACCATACTTAGTTCTTGAATAATCCTAATAGTGTCCATATTACCACAAAAAAAAATTATGCTCTTGGGAGGTTAGGAATGTCTGTTTGAGATATTTTTCTTGATGATGCAAAAATATTACTATAGGTCCTAAATCTTGATGATGCAAACTATTGTTTTCATTCATTTCCCTAAGCATGCACCAAAATCATTTTTCGTGGTTCTCCATAACACGTGTGGGTTTTGCTTCTCCAAAACGTGTGCATGTTTTGGTTCTCCATAACATGTGCGTGTTTTGTAACTATATAACGTGTGCATGTTTCTCTTCTCCATAATGGGTGCGCATTTTGTAACTATATAACAAGTTTGTGTTTTGTAACTATAAAATGCTTGCGCATTTTTCTTAGCCTAACCTACGTGTCATATGACATGTTAGGATCAATCTTAACCAAACCAAGCATCACATAACGCAAGAACATTGTATTTTTAGGTATCGTGACCGTGTTTCCTAAAAGTAGGGATTGCATCTAAAAGGTACCTCATCTTCTTGCACACACCCTTAATAAAATTATAAGAGAATGGGATTCATAAGAATATAAATATATAACTTAAAAAATTAGGATAAATTAATTATGGCTTAGGATAATAATAAAATATATAACTAGGATCTTTTTATCTATTTAGTGGAATTTTGGATGGGGATTATTGCATGTGGACATTTATAAATCATAGGGGAGCTTGAAAAATATTAAATAGGATGTAGTAGAATGGGAAGGGGTTCTTCTTGTTCCCTTGTTCGTCTTCGTCATTAGTCTCCAGTGTCTATAAGAAATAGACGTTTGGAGGTTCTCGGTATATTTCCAATGATGATAGTGTTGGATAGTATGGTATTATTGAGTGAGGGATTGGGGGCTCTTATTCTATATTTGAGGGGTTATTTGGGAGGAGAGTAGTCACCAAATTGTGGTTTCCATGTTATTTATCATGGTAGTATTATCATTCTACTTCATTCAAATGGTCATTGGTGCAAATGTAAGTCTTTCTCACAAGCTCGGGTATGTAGTATTGATTGTCCTTCTCCTTATTTATTAATTTGAAATAATAATAATAAAATATTTTAAATTTGGGTCTCTTGTAATAATCCAATTATGTTTATACTTGTTGGTAATTCCATTCCATGAAATTATGAATATGCTTAGAATATTTAATTCATTGGTAATTATTTTATTTTATGGTTATAATTATTGCTAATGCTGCATTGTTTATAATTTTTACATATAATCACGAATATAGGGTCTTGGTTTGCATACAAGAATAAATACTCACTTATTGGTTTTGGAAGATCCTCCAAGGAGTCATGGGTATGAGCATATGAGAGGAGGCAAGATGCTTTGAAGTATGTTAAGGAGTATTATTGTATGTTCACTAAAAGAGTGTTAGGATATATATTGTTGAGTATTGGTGAGTGAATTGTGAACTAGGAAAGAAACATATTCATCCTTATAGATTCATAGTGCATGCTTAGGGGTGACATAAGCAAGTCAATTTTTTCTACTCAAGATCTACTGCTAGGAGGTACATGGCCAACCCAATTACTATTCTACAACTATTGCAAACCAGCTAAGAAATGTCAATATTTGTGTTTCTTTTTTTTCATTACTACTATATATTAATCATTTTCCTTTAGCATTAGATTAGTCTATCTTTATTCTTCAATGATATACTATGTATCTACTATAAATCAAAACTTGTATATGAAATGATTAACTTGATAATAGTATATTATTAAAATATACTATTTATCTTAGAGCTTTGTGTTATTGTTATAATTGTTTTCTATGAGTGTTATGGACATATGATATCTAGGGTTAGATAGAAAGAAATCACATTTTCTCATTTATCTTATTAATATTCTCAATGTTTTTCTATGAAGTTTGTTGTAGCTAGCATACAAGGTTGATGAATAACTATCATATAGTATGTAATATATAGTAAATCAATTTTGTATATCCATTCCGCACACAGAGAAAACTTAGTATAATATGTTGTAATATATAACATAATGTATAAATTAAGGATCAATAATTAAACAGTAACTCCATATAGCATTACTATTGCTTATAATCTACTACCTAATGTGATTGAGGTAAATGTTAAATGGCATCATTAAAATGTTAACATGTAAATCATACACGTATTCAAACATAAGAAGGGGTAAAATGTACAAGTAAATAATAGCATTACATTAACTTCTATCCTTGACTAAGTAACCAATGAAAAACTAGCATTATATATAAATTGGCATGACGAGAGACAAATATTTAAACACTAGCATAAATCCATCTAAAAAAGGATCTATCAAGCATTNGATATAGATATACAGGCAGTTTTAAATCAAATTTTCATAATATTTTATTATTTTTTATAAAGGACACATGTCAACTCTAGGATGAGCATAGAAGTTACACATCTTTCCCTTATTGGGCTGTAAAATACGCCTCTTTGACGCACCAAAAATACTATGTATAAAATATACAAAGCATATAAATAATATTATTCATTAGATGCCAAGATCATGCTATAACTATCCAAGGAATGAAACGAAATAAGGAGTGTTGGAAGCAAGTGATCCCACTCAAATCGTTCTACAAACTTTAAATCAATTATTTATACCTTTGCATTAAGGTATGAAATTAAAAAATTTCATATAATTAAGGTAGCTTAATAATGGAATAGAATATCATAGAGATATACAATGGAATTTCATAAAAATAACAATATATCAAACCAATTTCATATATAAACTAATAACAATCTTTTATCAATTTGTATATATTCATTTCAACATTAATACATAATGATGCAGTTGATGTTCATTTCGATAAATATATGATGATGAAATTAAATCATATTATCATACAAAATTATCACGAAAACCACTATTAATCAAGAAATTATTGACATTATGAATCGTAAAAACTAAACACAACAAAGTTTGGAAGATCTTCTTTATTTTTCCACCAATAGACATTGAGTTTCTAAATTAAAATATAACTAGTACAGTCACAAGTAAAGTGGTTGGTCAATGTAGATATAAAAAACCAACCACTTAGTTTTGTAAAGATAGCTAGTTTTTAAGAAAAGCTAAAATATTTAATTTTATATCTATTATTCATACGATATTGTTAGGGTAACTTAGTTTTGTGAAGATAACAAAAACTAAAATATATAATTTTATATCCATTATTTATACCAGATTATTAGAGTTAATATAAGCACACACAAAAAAAAAACAAATTGTTACACAAAACAAACATTATTTAATAAAAAGCAGAAGAAAAAAAATTGTTACCAGTTTCTTTAACCACCATTTAATTAATTGAAGCTTATTTTTAAGTCG
This sequence comes from Pseudotsuga menziesii, assembly GCA_001517045.1. Classification (NCBI taxonomy): domain Eukaryota; kingdom Viridiplantae; phylum Streptophyta; class Pinopsida; order Pinales; family Pinaceae; genus Pseudotsuga; species Pseudotsuga menziesii. Next base: position 18,393 of record LPNX010364186.1, on the reverse strand, counting down.
ATGGATGTTTTTATTTGAGATTTCGGATGAACTAAGGCCTATTTTTTTTCATCAAGGACGGATATGAGACAAGTGTACTATGGAGATTGATTCTATGGGAGTCGTTCAAAATTTGAAATATACAATTATAAAAAAAAACAAGATAAAAAATCATTGGTGAATATGTGATGAATGTATAACTGGTAGATATGCATGGATAACTCATTCATGGAAGATAACTAAATAAATGTGAGATAAAAAGAAAAAGAATATAAAAATTAACTGATAGTTGATAAGTGGATAACATGATGAATGTCGGTGATATCATGTATGTAGGCATAGATAACTCACACTTGAACCCATTTAACTAGAAGAATATGATGAATAAAAAAAATTGCAAATTGTCTTCCATTCTGTAACTATTTCTTAACCATTGGATCCATACCCACGTGATCCAGCCACAAACAATGCCGGTGTGCTACTTTAAATCTTAATCAAGATGAATTTAACCATAAAAAGATAGGAGGACCATAAAATGAATCCCTATTGTATAGTTGGGTTAATCTTGTACACTTGTTACAATTGGTTTAATCTTTTCAAGCAAGCCCAAAATATAAAATAATATCTAAATGCCTACGAACATAATTAACATGTTTATGTTAACATTTGGCAAAAAAAAGTTTTTTAATTCTAATATATATATATATATACCTATAAGGGAATTTAGACAATCGAGAGACATGTTTCAAAGTCCTTTGGATGATAATATTGGTCATACTTAACTAAAAAAAATCATGTTTGCTGTATCTAAGGAGTAAGGGTTATTTGAAAAACAATAAACAATACTATCTTTTTTTAGAATCCAAAATTGTCCATATCATCTTAGGGTTATTTAAAAAACAACAAAAAATAATTTTTTTTTTCAAAATCTAGACTTGTCTATATCATCAAAGTAAGGGTTTTTAAATTCCTCCTTTTCTTAAATTCTCCTTGTAGAATTTAATAGAAGCATTTTATGCGAATCCATGCCAAGTGTGTGAGCATCCTAATCCTTTCAAGGAGGAAATAACAGTTCCAAAAATTGATGAATCTCATGGGTTAGACATATAATGATGAACATACACTGAGAAGATCAACATCAGTTGGCCATAGATTTGGAACTTCTGGAGCTAGGTTCATGGGCTCCCATTGAGGATAAATATGCAAGTATTTTATACTTTGTATTACTGTACACATTTCTTCATTTAGGGTTCCAAATAATCTAATTTGAATCCAAAATATAAATAAAGAACCTGGTTTTTCACAATTTAAAAAGGGGGTTCACCTTATTGGTCAACAAGGTGAAGCCCTCGTGCCTACACTTAACAAGCCATTAAAATTGTAATATCCAAAGTAGATAAACTTAAATCATAAAGTTTAAGGACAGCTTCCATGTATCCACGTGAGAATCATGAATTCTTTTCCATGTATATCTTTATGTTAGTGATATGGAGTACTAAAACCAATGAAGGAAAACTTAAACAAACATCATAACAAGATAAACACATAATGCATTTTAATAATAACTAATTTTCATTTTACAAGTAAGCTAATCTTCAAAACTTGTAAATGAGGTTTTTTATTATTTCTAGGTTAAGGAACTCTTTATAATTTTATTATTAGAGTCTAATAAAATGTATATATCTTAACATTTTATTCCCTACAAGTAGGGAATATTGTAATCAGCTGGGTTTTGAAATTTGTGACACATCAATTACACGTTTTTAACATATACTTTTATATCTTGATCAACATATTTTCCTATGTTTTTAGTCTACACCCTCTTATTGTAAAAACTACTATTTGCATATGACGTGCTCTGACATCCTCGGGAAGTGCTACTAGCAGCCACTAACATGCTCTGATGATTGACATCCTTGATTGTGCGGGATCTGCATGCAATGTGGAGGTAAGTGATTGTTTGCAGTAAGGTGAAGGCATGCATGCCCTTATTGGTGCCATGATCACCCCATGTATCTGAGTTATTTAGAAGGCAAGTTCCTGAAATATTTTACCTTCAATAGGGTTGGTCCTAGTCTTACGTAAGATATGTATGGTAAGGTAAGGTTATCCCTTAGTTTTATATCAATCACATTTTTTTCAGTGTTTCCTAAAATCATATATTAATATGTTTTGAAGACGATTTGATGTTCATAATAGGATGATTTACAGAACTGTCACTAATGCGGTTTACCTACTATATGAAATGGTGGGTTATGATCCGTGAGATCATAGAGCCACGAAGAGTGCAGCCCCACATATCCCAAAGGGTGGCTATAAGAATTTATTTAAGCCCAATGGATTGATTCGAAAGAGATTGGGAATTTTTTGAGACCCAAGTTTCTCTAAGAGGGATCCGTCAAGTGAAGCAGTATCATTTGAGAAGCATTTGGTAACTTTAAGGTCATATTAGAATGAATTGTAATATTTTTAAGCTACACTAGAAGCTATTTTATTCAAGGAAAACCAAAATTGATAGTGGCACTATATGGGTAAATGGACCGTTGAATGAACTAATCCACATAATTTCTTGGGAAGAAGTAGGATTCTCAGCATGAAATTTCGTGACGTTTCGACCTTGTTCTCATGTGAGGTTATTAATTTTGTATGTATTCGCATAATGTATTTTGAAACTTTATAGCTTATGAAATTCATATTTTTATATACTAAGTCTGTAGCTTATAGGTACTTCTACATCAACCTGTTATTTGTTCTTAAGACTGAGCATTATGTTTGAAGTACGATACTCCATAGTGTCTGTCTTTGCATGTATGGCTTTGGGTAATGGTGTAACTTATAGGTCCTTCTATATCTCTATTATTTGTTTTTAATATGGAGAATTATGTTTGAATTCTTATACTCCATAGTGTCTGTCTATGCATTTCTGGCTTTGGGTGAGTAGTGAGTGCTCCACCGATGTCCTTTGATAGTCATACCTGAGTGTGTTCGAGAAGAGTCAGTGGCACCATTCCATTGTAATGGAGGTCCATGAACATAGACCATTCTTGGTGACTCGTGATCATGATACCTATGCACTTATTCTTGGGAACTCTCTAGATAACTCCATGTTCCTAGGTGCTCTTCGCTAGGGTAGGCATGCTTTTTTTATAAGCATGTAACTGTAGCTACCAAATTTGACTGAATCAGGCCCATTAATATGAAAATTCATAAATTTAATATGTCGAAGGTTAATTTTATTCAAGTGGATCATGTCTAGAACTTGTGCCATTGAGTGTTTTCTTCTTGATTCTATGACTAAGTTGCAGGTCCTGGAGAAATGCTTCCCATGGGATTTTCTTCAATGTGCTTTTGTTTTATCCTTGATTTATACCATGGAGTTCCCATGGGATTTTCTTCAGTGTACTTTTTTTTTGTGCTTGATTTATACCATGGAGTGTTTTTCTGATTGATTTTATGACTAACTTGCAAGTCCTCAGAAAACGTTTCCTATTGAAATTCTCCATCTCAAATCAAAATTACAATATGTAAAGGTTCAGGGTCCCCTTGTTATGTAATTATTGAGAATAAGGATGTAGTATATTACGACTATGACCAAAAATACCTAATAAAAATTATATGTAACACATAAACAATGTAAACTAGCTTCAAGTGATTTTCTTGAGCATTATCCCATAGAGGCTCCACATGTAATTTTCCTCCATCGGTGTCCTCTACATGCTCACATTTATAGCAAAGGTCACATATGTCTAGATATCTCTATGATTTTAGTTCTCCGGCCATGACTATGACATATATCTCCATGAGCATCATCGCCATGTTATCAAACTCTATTGTCAAGAAAAGGCCATTAGATAATGGAAAATATGTCAAGAACTGAATAAATGCGAGATCACCGAAAGAGACCTGATGGTGGTTCCATGATGACGAGGTGTAATAATTACAATGTACATATTCACTATAGAAGAAAAACAGTCTATTAAAAATATTAATAGCAACTTTTATTTCATGTAAAACCTCTAAATTTTGGGCAACGTACACCATAACCTAAGGTGAAAATTTATGGGTAATAACTGACCTAAGGATTGCAATTATGGAAGGCATACAAGAGAATATTTTGCTTTCTCTCTTCCTTTGGATAATATTATTGTTGTAGAAATGAAGTCAGAAGTTATAAATATGAATAGAAAATACTTTGGCCCATTATAACATTTTAGCATACAAACATATATTGTCCATTGATCCCAACTACTAGGTGCATTATATTCTAAGCAAAATTGAGGTAATATGAAAGAGAATAGGTACAATGAGCACCATTCTTTGCAAATATTCATGGTACTCATGGTTGATACTTGTGGATATCTATGCAAATCTATGTAACATTTTTTTTATGGTAGCCTACAATATTTCCTACCCTGCTATGCTGAAATGACGAGTGTTGTAAAACTCAAAATGGATAGTTTTAGATAAAAATAGAAACCTAATTCACATCACCAACCAATATTTATTGTTTTAAGATCTATGAGCTACAACAATCTTGGTATCCTCTTCAACTTTTCACACCATATGTATACAACTCCTCAGTGACCTAGAACTATCTCTAACTCAGGCATCATTTCTTTCACTTATATTCCATCTCTATATTTAAAATTTAAATTAAATGTGATAGAAAAAATTAAACGCCACAATGTACCATACACTAGTGTGGGTCGTAGGCTCTACACTTGGCATAAGATAAGGCACCCCTTATCTGAGGGTTGCCAAATTGATATATATTATGTCAATTTGGTTATGAAGAATCTAGGGCAGTGGAGGCATGAGATCAACTAGCAGTGAAACTTGGTGTTGAAATAATCTATTTGTAAAGAATCTAGGGAAGTGGATGCATGAATTCAACTAGTGGTGAAGTTCGCTGCATTATAATTCAATATACAATATGCATTTATTATAAAGTTTCACTAGTCTATAATATGTTAGTATTATTATAAATTGATCTGTAGTCGCCACACTTATGTTGTTATTATTACAGAGTTTATCAATAGATGAAGGTATAGAATCTAGGGAGGTGGATGCATTAGATCAATTGGTGGTGAAGTTTTATGTATTATAATTCACTATACAATTAACATTTATTACATAGTTTCACTATTCTATAATGTTTTGGTATTATTATAAATTGATCTGCAGTCGCCATAGTTTTGTTGTTATTATTACAAACCTTATTTGTAGTAGAAGTTATAATAATGTAACATTTTGTTTCTAATCAGTAGACTCTAGTTGAAGCTAAACATTTAGAAATCAAAACAATCCTATGGAGAATGCGAGAATACCAAGAATGGTGGAGAATATGAGAATACAAAGAATGTTAAAATCTGGAAGCCAATACCCATGTTATAATGGTTTTTCATTTGTAATAATATTGATATAATAGCTTACATGTGTTTAATACTCCTTGAGGGTCAAATGTTTTTAAATCATTTCTTTTAAATTGTCATTGAAAAATCCATTTATAAAATATTCAATTTTAGATTGTTTTACATCTTATGTCATAGTTAAGGAACAAAAGTAATTACATAAAATTAAAGTTTAAACTAATTCTTTAAAATAGTACGTTTCTTTTATAGTATATTGAAATATAATTGTTATAAGTATTGAAACATTGGTATCTTTGGAGTTTTTCCTACGTTAGAAACAATATCAAAGTGGTAATTTGGAACAATCTCATCAACCATCAACGTGGGTGGTTGCAACAATGTTAGCGTTCTTACTGGAGCCCGTGGCACCCCATTCTTTAAACAGAGCCAAAGGAAATTGTATTATGCAAAGACATAAAATATGACTGGGTATATCTAAACTCTAGAATATCAGTGAAAATATTGTAGGTACAAACAATAAATAGTCACGATCATCAGCAAGGAACTGCAAGAAAGGCCAACCCTCTTCTTAATTTTGAGAAGATTCTTTAGCCCATAGGCAAGCTATTATGTAAATATTGTAAAGGATTTGGCAAGTCATGGTTTTTTTGGTTACTAGATACTTAAAGTTCATTGACTACATTATTTATACATGTTTTACTTCAACTTTTTGTTTTCTTCTAATCCAAATTTTCCTTATTACAGTAGACTTTATTGAAATGAGTCTAACTATATAAAAAATTGTACACTACTTCCTAATAGAAATCTAACTATTAATTTCAAATACAACTATATATACATAATACAAATAAATATACTATTACAAAATCTAAAATAATATAGAACAACTTTATATATATTTTAAATATATCTTAAGAATATCTTTATATATCTATGTAATAATCTTTTGATAATTTTTTATATCTTTATTGGCATTATATTTCACTACACTTATAGTTTTATTAGTCTCTTTTTAAAATAAATTTTCTCAAAGCTCATTATATCCTTAAATATTTCCTTATAAGCTTGAATACAAATAATTATATCAATTAATAATTATTTGACATGGCTCATAATTACGTAGATTGTACCTATACATATTATACAATAACTATTAATAACTACATAAATGGTACAACACCTTACTCGATGAAACATTCACTGCATTTTTTTAATTAAATGAAGATTATAGAAAAACTTGGACGGGGATTTTATGGGTCCTTAATATTAATTATATGAATATCACATAAAAATTGGGCTCATTACTTTATTCTATAACGATGAGTTTTAGCTCAAGAAATAAATTGTAGCTTAAGAAATGAATTGTAATTTAGCGTCTCAACAATTGTATACCATTCTCAAATCCACAAAAACCTTCCTCTTCGTTTCATGCCACTAAATTTATAAACTTCTTTTGGAAATTAAAGTATTCCAATGACCGGAATGAGATGAAAATGGATGATGCTCAAACCACGCATTCATGTGAGTCATCAGTTTCACAATGAGGTAGTGAGGTAGTGAGCAATATATAACATCTATTGAACATAGAAAGATTGCAACAATCAATCATCAATTATCTTTTTCCAGAGGACTATCATGCATACTGTCAATGTCTAGAAAACGAGCCACCATCAATATAAATCTCAGCTGGAAATTAAGGTATTTCAATGGCTAAATGTGATGAAAATGGATGCATTAATATATGGGCCATCTGCGCTACCTATGGAAAAATAACCCATGCTAAATCAATCTTCCCTACCTCTCACAAAATCATCAATTCTAAATACATTGCCTTCACAAAATCACCCATGCTAAATCCATCGACAAAGGAAAGGAATAAGTATTTACACTACTTTTGATCTTGTTTTATTTTTAAATCTATAACTTCTATAAATACTTTAATGTATATATCCTAAAATTAAAAAAAAATGAAAGAATTATATTATATTGATTTCTAAGATAGAACACTAGTCATTAACTTGGAGACAAGTTAAAGCATGTTTTAGGAATATTATGATCTTTCACTAATTTCATGTGGGCCCATAACCACGAATGAGAATGGAGACACCATATAATTTTTTGGGTTGAGTGAAACCTAATAGATAATATTATCCCAGGTACTAGTGCATGAGGAAAGTTTTTGGTGTTGACCACATGTACATTTTTTCCCTTCACAATAGTACCAAATATCACCTATACTAATTAAGTAAGTCTTGTATTATGCAATGTGTATAATTAAAATATTTTCTCATGTATGGGCATATGAATCTGGGGCGAAGTTTCCCAAAGTGGGGTAGTATGTAACACCCAAAAAAATGGAATTAGGTAAGTATTATTAAACCTAGATTATCTATTGAGGAATTATTAAACTGTAACATTAACAATAAAACTTAGTTAAGTTAATTAAACATGATTATAAAAAGTAATGTGCATGGATTCATGATTTGGATCTCATGCAAATTTAACTCTAATTTAATTAACTATTTAAATTACTTGAATAAATCTAGGAATGTGGGATGAATTTGGGGGCATAATGTTTGTTTGAGAGGTCTTGTCTCAGATGCTAAGTTGTGTGTATTTTTATTTTGAATATGAGCGTGTGTTGGATGTATTGGTGAATGGATTTCAAAGGACGGTTGTATCTTGGGTGTGTTCTAATTATTGTGTTATGAGTATGGTGTATGGAGGATTAAGGGATAATATAAGAGGTATTAAATGGGATGGAATAATATTATATTTTGGGGGATCGAGGGCCTCATCTTCAAAGTGAGAGTGTTGGGCATGGACCCCGAATCACATAATTGAAGCACAAACCCCAACTTCACATAACCATTAACGTAACTAGTAGCAGTAGGTGCAGTTAGGCTAGGATTCTAGTCTTTTCTTATTTCAAAGGAATACACTAGTATAGCATAGATAACATGTCAATGTTTAGCTATCGTAGAAATTTTTCACCATCTATTGAACCTGCACAAAATGATGAGAAGTTGCATTAGTTCAAACATGAACTAAGTAAACCCTATAACACTAAATAGAATCAGTTACCTCTCCAAGTGGTCCTAGAAGGGATACAAGTACCTCCACTCCACCCCTTGACAGTTAAAGGTCAAGTCAATATTTTCCATAAACAAAGAACAAAACTTATAACTAGAAAGTAGGACATAACTAAACAAGTATATGCACCTGCATGATAAAAAATAATCAATGAACAGTATCAACATTTAGATCAGTTCAAGTAACATAAATACATTATATAAATACATCAACAATTACATAGGAAAACAAATAAATATGGTAAGGACAAGCTTGTGACACTTCAATTTAGAAAACCATGTCTAACATATTCCATAGAAGATAAGTTAGTGTCCATATTAGGTAGTAATTAAACTAAACTATTTTTTTTTTCAAATTTTGGGGACATCACAAGTGGTATCAGAGACCAGTTTCAAAAATAAGAGACATAATGGGCGTGCCAAACATGTTGGAATATGATAAACCCACTCATAAAATAATTAATTATTATTTGATTAATTTCCTACCCACTAGCTTAGATAGTTGGCATCCACTTGCACCTTAGAGTCAACACTTGCCATCTATATCCCATGAATGATTGATTTCTTATTCTAGGTTGATCTTGAACACTTTATGGCCATCTAGAATTGGTAACTGTGCTTTACAACATATTCTTCTTTATTTTGCTTTATCTTCTTTATCCTACTTTTTTGTGGATAAGGTAAAGCTAGTCAACTAGGAAACTGGCAACTTGTGTTTCCAATCCATCCTCCATTATTTTCTCTCCATATTCTAGGATTAGGAAGTATTTCATTCAGTCATCATCACTCACACATGCTATTGCTAATTCGTGAGGTGCTTGGTATATTGGGGAAATGCTTTAGCCAACTATGGGGTTTATCATAATTAGTAAGCCTTCTTTATGATCTAGCTTGATTTGTCTTCTAGAAACTCTATTTTCCTTTATAAGGATGTATTTCCTATCTAATAAAAATCAATTATCATTTATTCATCATTCATTAATGTGTGTTCATTAATTATTCTTCTTTTCTCCTTATGCTAACTCTCTACAATTATCTGTGAGGTTAATTGTGTTCCTATATCCTTAGCTTGTTTATGAAATTCCTTATGCCATCAAGGATTTAGAATTTCTACATGGTATCAGAGCTGAGAATATCAAAGATCTACATGATATCAGATCTTTGAGAGTTCATTAATTAATCCTCCTTTTTCAGATTAGCAGGTTTATTTTGTAGGTTCAACTTCGAATGGATTCAAGAGTATTAGTTCCTCTTCTTTCTCCATTCACAATCTATTCAGAGTGGAAATTGAATATGATTTCATATCTAAAGAGACAAGGTATCTATGAGATATCTATTGGAGCTGGTGAAGAGTCTTATGAGGAGCCAATTGACTGGTTGAATTACTGTGATAGAGAAATTGGAGCTATTTGTCTAGCTATCTCTCCAAGCATGTGCTACCTTATTAATTCTGTTGAATACCCAAAGGATCTCTAGAGAACATTGGATAGGGTTTTGGGAAAGTACAATGAGGATCCTTCTAGCTATGTGGAGAGTGCCTCTAGCTCCTCAATGATTTATCTCTCTCAATATGTCTCACCCTCTACAGTATCTGATGAAGTTGATCATGAAGAAGAAGTTTCTCATACATTTCATGTTTCTACTACTCTCTTTGATTCGAATGTTTCCTTTTTCAATCAAGAAGAGAATATTGAAGAGCCATCTTTTTATGTGTCTTTTGAAGTAGAAGATCTTGATTCATTTTCTTATGATACTGTTGATGAAAAAGAAGTAACATATGGAGCTACTATTGCTATTGATGAGTCACTCACACATTCAGTGCTCTCTATGTCTTATACCATGGATTTTGAGATCCATATGATAGACCTTTCACACTTTGTGCATGCCTCTCTCCTTGATGGTGCACAACACAGTGAATTCTAGGATGTTTACTTAGCCAAGTCAAATTCTTTTAGTTTCTTACTACTTTCCATACTTGATCCCATGTGTTTATGTAACTTTTCCTTTGTTCTTGGCACTCATTCTCAAATCCTCCTTAAACATTTTGAACATCACTATCTTTCCTCCTCTCATACTTCTACCATAGAGGATTCTTTACCAGTATATTCCCATGATTCTATTGTTGTTATTATTTGTGATCTCTTAGATTCTTCGGAAGCTAGATTAACCCATGGAGCCCATGCATTCACACTCTTTGATTCTATGCCTTCTCTATGTTCCTACAAGATCACTTGCACACATCCTCTCTATGTAAATGAAGATGGAGACATTATACATTCTCTTGGATAGTTATTTGACCTATATGGAGCTCATTTCATCTCTACTGGTTTGAATTTCAAGTCATATCATCATCTTGGAGCTGATTACAAGTCTTAAGATCCTTCAATGTTTCCTTCACATCATTGGATCTCAGTTGTTCTACATGGTCCTAGTTTCCATCCTGCAACTATCCTTGATCCAGTTGAGCACATTTATCTTCTTCCTAAGAAGAATATTCCTCGATACATAAGCATTGAGTTTGGAGCAAAAGAAACAACAACAGTGTAGCATTTTTTTTTGGTATTGCTTTTCATTTCCTTTCTTGAGGGAGGTTTTTCCTCTTTCCTCATTTGTTTGGACAAGATAAATTGTAAAAGGGTTTCCATAGCCTTGTTGTTGGGACCTATATGCATATATATTTCTTATTAGTTCAGACATATCATCAAAAATTCAGGCTTAAAGAGGGGTGTTGGAATATAATAAACCCGCTCATAAAATAATTAATCAATATTTGATTAATTTCCTACCCACTAGCTTAGATAGTTGGCATCCACTTGCACCTTAGAGTCAACACTTTCCATCTATATCCAAGGAATAATTTATTTCTGATTCTGGGTTGATCTTGACCACTTTATGGCCATCTAGAATTGGTAACTATGCTTTACAACAGATTCTGCTTTATTTTGCTTTATCTGCTTTATCCCACTTTTTTGTGGATAAGGTAAAGCTAGTCAACTAGGAAACTGGAAGCTTGTGTTGCCAACCCATCCTACATTATTTTCTCTCAATATTCTAGGATCAGCATGTCTTCCATTCACTCATTATCACTCACACATGTTATTTCTAGTTCCTAATGTGCTTGGTATATTGGGAAAGTGCTTTAGCCAACTATGGTGTTTATCATAATTAGTAAGCATGTTTTATGAGCTAGCTTGAGTTGCATTCTAACAACTCTATTTTCCTCTATAAGGATGTATTACCTATGTAATAATAATCAATTATCATTTATTGATCATTCATTAATGTGTGTTCATTAATTCTTCTTCTTCTCTCCTTATGCTAATTCTCTACAATTATCTATGAGTTTAATTGTGTGCCTAGATCCTTAGCTTGTTTATGAAATTCCTTATTCCATCAAGGCTTTAGAATTCCCACAAAACATTCATTGCAGAAAATAAAATATGTTTTAATATTTTGTTAACTAACAAAAATTTCTCCTATTATGAAAAAAAATGTAATTGCAGGATTCAAAGAACAATTCAGATTATGAATATGGAAGAAGACAACAACCAGTAAGGAAAACTGAATACCCCCACATGGGAACCAAAACTGGTGGTTGTACTGAATTCTGATATACTGAAAAACATACAAAGTCTTCAAGAAGACTTACAGAGTTTCAAGGATGATAATGTGAATCAAAGAAAGGAACTTAGAAATTAATGAAGGATTGTTGTGAAACATGATGGGAAGAATCCCGTAGGGAAAACCCACTCATTCAACCAACAAGTACAATAAATAATTCAATCATAAGCGGGATAGTATCCCGAGAGAAGAAGGAAAGGAATAACACACCCCTGAACCTATAGAAAGAGATTGTCACCGTCCTTCTAGTGATGATTCTCTTTTTCCTTGCAAAAATAAACAAATAAATGATGACAATCTCTAGGGGGAGTTCAGAAAAATAAAATCCCCAACATATGAAGGAGAGATGAATCGTAACATACCCAAGTCTATAAAAATTAGTTTCCTTTTGAAAAACAACTTATACCTTCAATACCACTACCCTTACGACTTTTGAGAGACAAAAGTAAATGACATTGTAAAACAATTACCGAAAGGGTGTTGGCCATTAAGAGGAAACTTGCTATCTCTGAAATAACATAATCCATTGCAATAAGGTCATCCATTTCAATCCTTCCTAATATCCATATTTCTATAATAATTAACACTTTAGGAAAATAACTTAATCAATAAGACTAGCCGTTATTCAACATTGGACTATCTAACATACTATAAATATCAAATAAACGATCTTCCTTTGGACTCCTCATTACACAATTTCCACCATATTTAACATCCAAACATAAATTAAATACAATAAGAGCACATGAGATAAAAAAATCAAGCATACATAAGATAAAGTACATCAAGCACACATAATATCGAGACCAATGTACATGATTCACCCAATCCATGGGTTGCTTCCACAAACTGTCACATCATGTAATATTTATCTACCTAAAAGGATTACAATCTGCAACTTCATTGTTTTCATACTTCCTTTCTGTTGTTCTCATAAACTATCTTTTGAGAGCAACAATTACAATCCAGAAAATCATCATTGTCATACTCTTTTCTTGTTATTCTCATAGACTCTCTTTCCAAGAGTATCCCTAATCTAGTTACTAGTAAAATTAGAAATTCTTGGTTATCCATTCTTTATACAACAATATTGAACTAATTTTCATAACCCAGTTTTTATACTCAAGGCTAAAACCTCCCTTTACTTATTTCCCTTTTATTGTCATGTAGTCACTAACCTATCAAGGGCTAGGTTGTTCCTTCCCTTGTTAATACACAACCTATAACACAAACAAGCAGGATTGGCATGCTCCCATTAACCTTTACACACTAAGAAGCAAGCTATATATAAACTATATCAATAAAGTGGTTTTTTCCTTAACATAACCACTCTCAGCACATAGGGTAACAAATTTACCCAACCTTAAGGAATTAGCTTCCCATAGGCTAAAATTATATCTATTTATCATTAAACATTCTCATCAACTAATACTCATAACATAACTAGGCATTTAACAATATGATCTTCTCAACTAGAAAACAAAAATATATTTATATACTCATCGAATACCATTCACCATTAAAGATCTTTTGAAACCAGACCCCTAACCGGAAAGCTCACGTGTAATGAACAAAAATATATAATCAATAAACACTAAATAAATACTAATAATTAAATAACTAAACTCTTAACAAAGAGTGTAACAAATATAAAATAATATATCAATTATAGTTATAAAATACTAAGTGAAATGTTGTAACCTTCACTACACATACTCAAGCCTATAAAGGTGAGCCTAAATGTAATTATCATTATATAATTTTATTAATATCTTATTTACCATCGAAATGTCAACCTCGGATTATTTGTGGGCATTTTAGAATAATTACTGCGGTTAAAGAAACTTTTATGCTTCATTTGGTATCAAAGCTAGTTTATGATCCAGGCCTTTGGCGATGTCGTGATTTTTAAGCATAATCCTATGAAGTCCCTAAATTTAAGGTCTTTGACGAAGCAAAAAAAGAAAATAAAGTCAAAATAAAAAATAAAAAGGAAGAAGTAAAAATAAGAAGAGAAGAAGAAGGAATATTTCCATAAAAAAGGAAGGTAAAATAAAAAGGTAAAAGTTAAAAAAATGACAAAAGTGAAACCACACGTGGTTTCTTAAAGTGGGTTTGGGTTTGAATATAAAAGTGCATAATAATTAATAGTAAATAGCAAGTGAGATTTGAACTTAGGTGGGGAATGTAACACTCATTCCACCCAACCACCCAATCTACTCACATTTTACAAAACTTAAGGGAAAAAATAATAATAAAAAGTGCATAATAATTGCTACTAAAAGAAAGTAAGATTTGAACTTAGGTGGAGAAGGTAACACTCATTCCTCCCAACCACTCAATCTACTGGAATTTTACACAACTATTGGAAAAAAATAAATGTTAAGGACTAGAATTTGGAAGGTGGAAGTTTTAAAGAATCTGAAGAAGTAAAGTACAAAATAAATAAATAAAATTTTGACACAAACAAAAGAAAATGGAGTCTTATGGAAAAAAAAAGGAATATTTCCAAGCACTTTAAAAACTTATGTTTCAATGTTACTCCAAATAAAACAAACAATTAGAGGGAAAGACATTACTATTTGTATTACTCCCGATGAACGTAATAATTATATTAGTGATGAATTTGCTAATGAGGTAGCGATTCTGAGGACAAATATAGGTGAAAGGTTAGAATTTTCGAATAAAAAAGAATATGCAATAAGTGATTTACAATGGAACATTGGAGATTATACTAGTGTTTCACAATTTATAGTTAAATCCTTGTGGATTAGTAACAGTGACCTGGTTTTGGGATTATCATGGCTAAAAACATTTAGGGAATTTTATCTAAAATGCTGTAAAAAAAAATTTGACATTCCCCTACAAAAAGACGAAAATCACATTGTCAGACATTAACACGAAGACATAATCAGAGGTCGCATCACCTGAATACTTCAAAGAAATATCAAATATGTTATCGAATGGGAATGAGAAATCAATACAGACAATACATAACGATTTCAACAAGGTTATTGCAGGTAAAAATGAAGATATCTCTCCTCTAAGAGATCATAACCGGAAATTACTTCTGCAAATCAAGAAGGAAAAGGATAAGTTTCAACAGAATCAACAGTTAGAAGAGGAGAATCAAGATCTTCAAAAAGAATTATCATGCAAAGACGAAGAAATATCTTCTTTAAAAAGGGTTAATAAGGAACTGTTAGAGAAAATAAAAAACTTAAAAGAAAGAGAACCCAAAAATCAAGGAAATCTATATGACATCGTCAAGTCAAACCATAAAGAAGAACTATTACACTTAAAGGAAGTTAATTAGGACATGCTTATACATGTTAGGAAGCTAAAGTAGGAAAATAAATATTTACAAGAAAAGATAGATTGCAAGAGATCAAGAGTTGACAAAGAAACAATGACTAATGCAATAGAGAAGTCATCAAGGGCTCAAATTCAAACATCAAAAAAGGGAAGCAATGTAAATATCGTAAAGGTTCAAAAGAACAATATTATTGTCACATCGCTACAAGTATCAACATAAAATGGTTCTGAAAAAAAATTACAAAAATCATTAGAAGCACCAAAAGTTAAAGTTCTAATAAACACTTCACAGGTGATTCAAGTTCCATATCGCCATCCAAATCAAAAGAGTTGTTATGATAGATGACAAAATCAAAAGGAAAATTACGAGTATTATTCCTACAAAGAGAAAAGACAAAATCGACAACTCTTGAAAATCAATTCACAAACAATTCCGTTAAAGGTAGATGTCGGATGGACAACTTCACAAATGACGCAACATTTCAACACCATGTTTAAAAGAATGTATCATATTATTTCATCGAGTGTTGCAACTACCAACACACAATTTCATGAGAAAGCATTACGAGCAAGAACAAGGGATAAAGTCTTCCATAATTGTGATTTGAGGACAAAGCAATTCTAAGGGAGATGAAATGTAACGAACAAAAATATATAATCAATAAACACTAAATAACTACTAATAATTAAATAACTAAACTCTTAAAAAAATGTAACAAATATAAAATAATTTATTTATTATAGTTATAAATTACTAAGTGAAAGGTTGTAACCCTTAACTACACATGCTCAAGCCTATAAAGGTGAGCCTCAATGTAATTATCATCATATCATTTTATCAATATCTTATTTACCATCGAAATTTGCACCTCAAATTATTTATGGGCATTTGAGAATAATTACTACGGTTAAAGAATATTTTACACTTCATAACGATTTTTATTAATTTAAGTATAAAAACAATGACCAAGGTTAAAACCACATACAAGGATTCTCCCAAGCTGTACCAATCCTCCAAACAGATAAGGGAAGGTCACATCTCAGATCTAGGACTTATGATCAAAACACAAACAAAGAAGGCCATGTTTCATATCTGTAATTCATAATTAATACTACCGAGAGTTATTAAATACATGCAGAAGGAATCCCTATGCAGGCTAGATCCGTAGTTTATTCATACTTACTACCAAACAATCCTGGGTAAAAAGGGAACCGAAATGTAGAGTTTTTGTCCCACATGTCTAATTAAAACATTGGGAGGATAGTAGGGTATACAACGCGCTGGTATAAATATTATAATTTGATCCCTTAGATGGTATAATTACAATATGTAGATCCCATAACTCGGTTCAGAAGGTTATAAGGAAAAGAACAAAAATGAATCTATCTCCTATTTGAGAATTGGAGGTTATACATAAAACATAGTCATGCAAATTGTATCATGATTCATACATTAGTGATCTCATTTCTATTCAAGGTACAGGAAAATATTTCTAATATGTCTATGAATTTGACCTTATAAATTCTGTGGATACATACCTATAATTGAATAATGGAAAGACATGACTAACTTTAGTCTCGGAATCTACCTGTTCAAAGGGACATAGAAGGCGTGAAGGTACAATTGGACTAATGCTTCGGTAATGTTGGGTCCCAAAATGCCCCTTTTTAACCACATCCATTATGCCTTGTTTATCTTATCTTGCTCCATTTTGTGTACCAAACAGACATTCTTTCCTCACTTTTAGCACTAAATCCTCATAGGTATGATTAATTATTGTTTTATCTTATTAATGCTTATGATTTCTATAATCAATACTTTTCTTTTTCAATTATGGTAACTTATTATGATTTTACAAGCATAATGCAAGCTGTGAGAAGGTACATGTGTAGCATCCCAATTGGTCCAAGGAGAAGACGAGCGTTCATTGTCAGCTGTGACCTGCCAGTTCTGTCTCTTCATGTGGATACAACCAAGGGTCATCATTCCACGCAGGCTGCGACAGACATGGTTGCGACACACATGGCTACAATAGAATTAGATATAATAGTGCACCACTGCTTAAAGTTAGCTACAATCATCAGGGAATCTCTTGAATTGGTTCTGTTATTCATTTATTGGCTCTGGAAATAGAATTTCCTATATTCCCTGCTTCTGCTTCATTCCTCCAATAGTTGTAACAACGCATGTAACATGCCAACTTGAAGATTGTAGATCTTCATGGCTGCTTGATGTTAGTGGGTGAGGGTTAATATTGTTGATGTATAAATACTGGAAAATATTTAGATCCATGGGTTGGACAATATCATATTTTATTGTGTGAGCTATAACAAATCACTAGTCCAAAAGCGCGGATTTTTCCACGGAGGTTTTCCACGTTTCTTACTTTTTGGTGTAAAATCTGATGTAACAGGAACGAGGCGTCGCTGTATCCATGCCTGGACTCTTAGACGTCTCTATATCCACACCTAAACTCTTGGACGTCGATGTATCCACGCCTTACCGTCTCTATAGCAATGGCACCGTCTTTTGTTGACTTTTTACAACGGTCAACAATGTCATAATTCTAGTTGTCGTTCCAAATTTGTTTTTTTAGTTCTTGATTTAGGATCAAGTTTACTATTTTAATATTATAGAAAATGTTTGCATTATTTTGAATTTGAATTGCTTTCATTTTTTGTTGAGGATTGAAGGAAAGTTGGATTCCATTATGTTGATAAGTTTACTTCCATTATTTTTCATTTTTAGTTAAGGCCTAAGACATCAAGCACACATATCCAAGTCTTGTAAAACTCTCCTTTATTTTTTCAATCATGATTAGGAAAGGAAATGGTACAAATAAAATTGTGAATGTTTCTTGAAATTTTGATAAAAATGGGGGAGTTGGGATATTTGGAGTGACTAACTCGAAAAATTTGAATCTCAATCTATTAGCCAATGAATTAATTGATGAAAGGATCTCATCGGCTCACACTAAAATAATATGATCATGTGGAAAGTAGAAATTCTAACA
>LPNX010364182.1:54853-147422 GCA_001517045.1 Pseudotsuga menziesii | reverse complement strand
AATGTTGTCAGGAATAGAAGGCCTGAATAGCAATTCAACCGAGAAAGCATCAGTAAGAATCCCTTCAGAGGGGATCAATCTTGAAGCTACATTAGCCAAAAGATAAGCTTCCTGATTTAAATAGCGAGGGATGGAACTTATATTAAATGCTTCAAATGCCAATAGCAAATTCCATACCTCAGTTTGGTAGTTTCTCAAATGTCCTGCTATGCAGTGTATTGTATCACGTACCTGACGAACAACGATTTCGGAATCTCCTAAGACTACCAAGGCTTTGGCTCCCAAATCAATCGCTTTCTTTAGCCCTTGTATGAGGGCTTCATACTCAGTGATGTTGTTTGTGCAATCAAACTCTAATCTCCAAGCAATGAAATACCTTTTTCCACATGGGTCAATCAGCAAACACCCTGCACCGGCACCTTCTTTTGACTTCGAACCATCAAAATAAAGAGACCACAAGCCGTCATTGAGGTCTAAATGTGATGTATCCGAGACTGAGATTTCAGCTGGAACTTGTGTAAAATGATAGATTTCAGACTGCTGATTTAAATCAGGAATTTCTGAAACTTCAGCTTCTAAGTTGCCAAAGAATGAGTCAACCATATAATTACCCAATATGGTGTCGGCGAACAGAACAGGTTCATTTGAATCGTCAATTTCTGTGACGGTATGTTTCATATACCGTTCTCTATCGATTCTGATTTTGTTCGGCTGACCCTTATAAGGTATCCATAAGTGTGACCAGTCCGTCGTGAAATATCCATCAAGTTTCTGCGACCAATCCCTGCTCAGGAATAAACCATATGCTTCTGGTATATCAGCGACAATAATATCGATAACAAAATGCACTTGGGGATTGGAAGCTAGCCTAATCAGCACTTCCTTCAGCTTACCTATTACCTTAACATTTGAACGATCTAACTGTACAATACTAGTATCGCAAGGCTGGGGAACAGCATTAAGCCTTTTACACACTGAGTAAGGCATGACGTTTTTGGATGCCCCTGAGTCAATCATACAGTTATGTACCTTGCGATTAAATATTTCAAACGAAAGCAAAAAGGGTGGAGTTGAGGAATCAGATTTTTTCCCTATTGATGATGCATTGACCGAAGAATTTTGAACATTGTCTTTATTTCTAACAGCACTATTCTGATTGGAAGAGTTCTTACCAGTTTTAATTGGGGAAACCCCTTGTACCATTTTGTCACGAATTATAGGTATTTTTATGAATTCATATAGTGAAATATTAGCCCTGCTCTTCTTTAAGTCTTCAATCAAATCATATTCTAACTCAAGGGAAGGTGCAGATTTACCGATCACAGGCTGATCTTTGTCCTTAGCAGCTGAGCTATTATCTGGGGTAGTTGTGGGAGGTTCAGTTGAAGGCTGATATTTTTTACTCCTGGTGTTATGCTGATGCTGATTCACATTGATAACAGCCACCTCTTCGTCATCAGTTAATTCTGAGGTATCCCAAAAATGACTGATGACATTGGGTGGTTTACTATCAGTGTTATCATTGGTGTCTTGTTTATCTTGAGAATTCTGTCCTGAAGACTAAGTTTCAGTTTCAGTTGTCGTTTCCAGATCTGAAACTATTGCTTTGAGAAAACTGTTAATTTCCTCAATGTTATTAGCTTCAGAGGGTGAATTTTGTTTTGCAGGTGGGTTCTGAAAAGGTCTTCTAAATAACTGTCTGGGTGGTTCTTTATTTGAGGCATTATCAGAAGTGCCCTTTCTTAAGTCGATGACCTCATTAGAAAGTTTTTTGATGACTCGTTGAAGACTATCCAAATCTAAAGCATCTTGACTTCTTTTGTCAGGACCGGTTGTAGTTTTGGCAGGACTATCAATCTTCTTACGAGAAGAATATGTTGACTCGGTATCCACTCCAGAATTCGCTTTTGTGGAAAACACATCCTTTTCAACCTTAATTGCTTCTTCGAAATTTTCAGCTAAGGTGAGTTTGGCTTTTTGCCGAACGAACATAGCTATTTTTCCAAGCAAGGATGAAGTGTAAAACTCAATTGTTACATCCTCAGTGGGTCTTGAAGTAGCGGGAATTCTATTCCTTAAGGTCAAAAAGCGTTGGTTAAAGTCTTTAACCTTTTCTTTAGGTTCTATGCGAATTTTAGACAGTTTAGACACTAAGACCGCCGGAGACTTGTCATCCCCAAACTTGTTTACAAATGCAATTTCAAATTCATTCCAGCTGGTGATGGATCCAGCTGTCAAGGAAAAATACCATGTTGAAGCCTTTCCTTCAAACGTGTAGGGAAAGAGTCGGCATACGACGTCTTCATGTTCAACGTCCAGGAGCTGGACTGCCAGCATAAACTTCTTGATGTGATCTTCGGCTGGCTCCTTCGACTCAGGGTTGAACTTAGGAAAAAGTTTCTCAGGGTGTTTAGGCAGAGGATGCTGGACACCAGGGACATCAACAGCATCCTGGGCCATCCAAGGCATAGGGTTTGGTGGATTGGCAGCTGCCATGTTCCTAGGAGTCGGAGGTGGTGAGGGTGGTTTTTGAGGAATACTAGACGAAGGAAGTGGCGACGGTGGTCGACCGGATCCTCCCGAAACCGATGGTCCTACAGAAGATGAAGGCTGATTAGTGTTTGTTTCAGATGGACCCTTTTCTTCGAAGACAGGTTCAGGGTGATGAGTGCGAGGCCTAGTAATCTGTGGAAGGGGTAATTCAGTGGGAAGACGTCCAGTGAGATTAGAATAAGCCCTTGTTAATATTCTCTGGGATTCACTGATGGCTTGTTCGTATTGGTCAATTTGTTCAGGAACAGGAGAGTTAAATTGAGATATGGGATTTCGGACAGAGTCACTCACTGGGGTTTCATTCACTCGTGATGAGAGACGAGTGCGTGGCTGAGCACCTGATTGTAATTGAGGGGTATTTGGCTGATTAGTCTTGTTACCAGGGTTGTTGTCATCAGCCATTTTACGTTGGCCCTCCTTCTAGCGCCATTGTTGACGGGCGTATTTGATTATGCCCGCAACGGGGGAAAACGACCCAGTCCGGGATCCTTAGGACAGGTTCCAAGCTGTTTCAAGTAGTCATTCCCAACAGGTTTAGAGGCTCTGTTGGCCTGAGATCCTAACAGACTAATTAGTGCTACTGATTAGTGGGTGTTAGTCTTATGATCACAAGAATTAAACTCAGATTTAAACTAGTGTTATGTGAGATTACTATAAACAACTTGTTGTTATATATATATACAGCACAATTCATAAACAAAAGTTATATATTACAATTACTGTTAATGATATATACAAATACACAGTAATTACATGAAGGAATAAATTAAAGATGTTTTTGACAGAAAGTATGTAATCAGACTAACAATTTTAATATCATACAAGAAGTGATAATTAAATAAATCCTAAGTTCTAATCTAACACCTATCCCGATCGGGAGCACGATTTAACTAAAACTGAATTTCAATAAATATTGGTAAATGCGTTGTATGATAACATTTGCAGAATATTAAAGAAATTTAAAGACTGCACATTAATACACGCACCATCAACTACCATGTACCAATAATATAAATTATCGAATGCAGGATATGTTATACCAATATAGCTGAAAAACAAGGCAGTGAATACTTAACAGATTATTTTCGCATAATTGATAAAAACGAATTATAACGAAAATAGAAACATAAGAAACACAAATACCAGCAACTGAAAGATGTCATAAACGCAAACAAGTTTTAAAACTTAATAAACGTAAATCCAACATCACCAGTCCAAAACATCATGACGACTGGCAGCAAACCGCCAAGCAGCCCAACCAGTAAGAACTAGCAGTTCAGTATTTGCATTCCCAATAGTATCCTCCCCTCTCTACGTTGCCTATCAGTCTATTAAATACATTTCCTTTTCCCATAATAGCATGCTTAAGATTCAAAAATAGATCTTCACGATCCCTAACTAATCGCTAAAAGAAAACGACAAGTGAAACCTGTCGTGTTTCTTTTAACACATAATCGTTCACCTATCATATAGGATCATGAAACAAAACATGAGAACCTGTTAGACCAATTCTCCAATCCTCGATTCGCTTCCAGAAATGCAGGGATCATACACATACTGATATCCTCAAAATCAGGGGAATATATCTCCTCGTTAATATCTACGATAAACAAGAAAGATACTCAAAATATTATAAAAATATATGGAACCGAATCATAAACCAATGATCTTGACAGAATAAATTACCTAAAAATCAGCAATAGAACAACATGTCATCAACCACTATATATTAACCGGGGCATGGAAAACCTGGATGTTTACTCCACTGGAGTGACTGGGCGAAGGTGCCTTAAACTGCATTAAAGCAATTTGAGCGTTAAGCTCGCGTAGCTTTTCTTCATTTCTTTCGTTTTGGTCCTGTAGTTTAAGGACACGCCTTATAAGCTTGTTTTTATGGTTTTTTAATCGCAACAGATGCTTGTCGCTGGCGTCTATCTTTTCTTTCAAACCCTGATTATCAATTTTTAACAAATCTCTACTGGCAGATATTTCACTTATTTTTTTCTCCATTACACGGACTCTATCCAGTAGGAAATTAACAAACATAGGGTGAATGGTTTCCCCGATTTCATGTAAAACAGCCGAAGTCGCTTTGACCGACTTCTCATTCATGACTGAATCAGTCACGCAATCAACACGAGCCTCTGAGATTTCCTTATCCACGACTGGTGGAATTTTAGACTCAGGCGTAATATCAACTTCAGGCTGGGCTGGCTGGGTCTCGATCGAAACAGAGGGGATCTCAGAATTTTCTTGAACAGTCACCGGGTGACTTGGCTCGACCGAATCGTTCCTTAAATCAGGATAGATAATGTTATCATTTCCATGGGCAGACAGTGTAATCTCCTCATCGTCGATTACCACTGTCTCAACAGGAGTCTTATCATTCTCAGACCTTTTCACAGTTTTGGCCCTAGCTATGCTTCGGGTCAATCTCCTACTCGGCTTAGGCTTAGGCACACTTCCCCGATGACTACCAACTTTGTCACCAGCGCTTGGTGGCGTGACAGGTGACAAACCTGAACCTTCTTTACTATGAATAGGACGTAAAGGCGCAGGGCTAACATTATCCGGATTAACCATAGGTACTCGAGAGGGTTCCACATTCTTAGGACCAGGGTCTGGTGTAGGTTGATTCGACGAAGCCGAACCCAAAACCCTGTGCTTACCACAGTCGGAAGGGTTACCAAACATACAATGGCAAAATTTCGAAAAGCCTGTCCCATCACACGCAAACTCCTACTAATCAACCGCCCTTGTTGCCTACACCCCCTTTGGTACCTAGTCGCATTGGTGTTACACCCATCCATACCATTCCTTTCCTCACCCCTCCCTCAGGAGTAGTTAGCGCCCCGGTCATGGCTACCCTCAGCCTCCCTGGGTTAACCTTAGGATTACCCGTTTGGTATCTTTTGCCTCCCATTCCCCCACCGACACCAGATGTCATCCTGCAACCAGTGCAACCCATTGTCACTACTAGTCACCCACCTCCCAATGTCGCTACCCCGTCATCCTCCACGAACCCCCCCCTCCTCTTACCAAACCAACTGGGGGCAGAGGCCCCCAACTGTACACTGCTGTCCCACCTTCCAAGATAGTCAAAAACCCCCCTGTGTTTCGTGCTCCTCCCAAATGATCGCTGTGCGATGAGTTGGGCCATGCAACTCACCAATGTCCTCAGTTACCGGCAGTACAGGAACACATGCAAATGCTTGACGATGACCCCGATATACTGGTTGTCCAACTTGATCCAACCCTTAAGCCTCGCGATAAATCCCTGCGCACTAACCACCCCTGTGCTATATGCGGTGTTTACGGGAATTACACCCATCACTGTCCCGATCTCCTCGATTATAGAGCAGCTCTCTATGAGATCAACAATCTGGATCTTGAGACGGCACCACCCACCATTGAGGAGATCCACCCCCCGGTCTCTTCCCCTTCCGGAGAGGATAATACCATTTATATGATCTCTTCTGCCACTACTCCCTCGTCAACCGATTTGACGACACAAACTTTCCGTACTGATGAGGAAATGCTCGAGGCTCTCACTGCCCCGGAGTATCCCTGGGATGACATGCACCATCGTTCCTACTACCTCCCAGATGAATCCTCCTCTAACACTGCTACCCAATTTGCAGTTGAATCCAAAGACTTCCTTCCCCCCAAGGTCGATTGGTTCAAGGACCCTATTCCTGCTCCTGACACCTTCGAGGAGGGTAACATGGCCAACATCTCACTTGTCATCCAAATTGATATCGCTGCCCCAGGAAGCACCCCCAAACTCATCACTTTAGGAGCCTCTTGCAGTGAGCAAGAGATTGAGGAATACAAAAAACTCTTCAGAGAATTCTGTGATGTCTTTTCCTAGTCCTATATGGAAATGCTCGGTCTTAACCCTGCCATTATAGAGCACCACATTGACACATGGCCTGATATACCCCCCCGTTCGTCAGAAACAACGTCCCATTCATCCCTCAAAACTCCCAGCTGTCAAAGCAGATATTGAGAAACTTCGCAAGGTAGGATTCATTTATCCTATTTCCTATACCACCTGGGTTTCAAACCCTGTTCCCGTTAACAAAAAACAAGGCACCAAAAAGCAACTCCCCAGCGGAGTCGCCAAAACTGTGGCTAGGGTTTTACCCCTAGCTTGTGCGAATAAGAACCTACTAAGGAGAAGGGACTCCTTAGTAGCAGTTCAATATGTGTAAATTAAAAAGCTAAAAAAGAAACTCTAACATGTGCATAAAATAGAAAAACAAAATGTAAATAATGGTTTTGATATTAATATTACCTCCAATGTGAAGGTTGGTGAAGCCCGTTGCGGTGATCCAAGAGGGTTGCTCCGAGCTCCAACTTGCTCCTTCTCTTTCTCCAATGGTGGAAATGGGCCAAAAGGGGCTCTCAAGGTGAAAGTAGCTCAAGGGTGAGCTAGGGTTTCAAGAGCTAGTTTGGCAGAGTAAGGGTGCTTATGATTGTGGATGTGAAATAAGGGGTCTCCACCACCTATTTATAGTTTTTCAGTGGTGGAGTGCTGGCCCATGGTTTTGGAAACCATATGGTTTAGGGCAGCTGAACAGGGTTTTTTCCTCCTTTTCCTCATTATTTTAATTTTTCTTCCCTTTTTAGGGGATTTTTTCTATTTTAGAGGAATTTTGGATATTTTTGGAGGAAAAAAGAGGTTTTATGGCCTTTTGGAGGCATTTTAGGCCTTTTGGAGGCTTTTTAGTGGGATTTTCAGGGTTTTGAAGGGAAATATGGTAGGAAAAAGGAAAAATGAGCCATGTAGTGGGGATAGTACCCTGGGACCCACTACCCACCCCCCGAACCCAATGACAAAGCAGGTATGAGTTTGACGGAATACCTGTCTCTCCCGGATCTGAAATCGACTGGTCAGACCGTCCAGAAATGACACCTCAGCTCTGGTCCACTCTGATCACTAGTCAAAGTCAAAAAGTACAAATGACACTTGTCATGTTGGGCCCACTTACTATTTATAGTCCATTGACTTTTTTCTTGTTTTGGCCATTCTGAACCCATACGGAGTCCGTTTTCTGAACCATTTCTACCATTGGAATCAGCATGAAGAAACCGTCACGATGGTCACCTCGTTGCATTATTTTTTCTATGTCATTTTTTCTCCCATTTTTTAGACACCGCTCGTCGCCTCGGTTTGCGCGCCACTTCGGTCGTTCTCCATTTTTCACACTTTTTATCTCGCTGGATTCATTTTTCCGAGCTCGTGATGATGCTTGAGATCATTTGTCACTCTCACTTGGTACAATTTCAACATTGTGTCCTGACACCTTGCTACCTCGATTTGCGCACCACATCGGCCGCCATCAGATTGTTCCACACTTTTTACATGAGCCATCCACTCCTGTCATACTACAAATGTTTCGTTATTTTCCCACCATTCGTTCACCCCGCAAGGAGGCCCACCAGTGTTCCCCCTCACCCTCGTTCCTGGTCATCATAAATGTTCCTTGATTGAACACTTCCTCCTTGCCTGGCCATTCCTGTTGTTCGATATACTTTTATCCCTTACTTCAGAGTCTTCTTATTTCTCTCAGACTGCTTAAGATTGAAAGCAACCACGAGCATGAACTATCCTGGGTTCGTAAAATCCACATGATAGTACCATTCCATTACTTCAGAGTCTTCTTATTGCTTTCAGACTCCTTAAAATTGAAAGCAACCACGAGCATGAACTGTCCTGGGCTCGTAAAATCCACACAACAGTACCATTCCATTACTTCAGAGTCTTCTTATTGCTTTCAGACTCCTTAAAATTGAAAGCAACCACGAGCATGAACTGTCCTGGGCTCGTAAAATCCACACGACAGTACCATTCCATTACTTCAGAGTCTTCTTATTACTTTCAGACTCCTTCAAATTGAAAGCAACCACGAGAATGAACTGTCCTAGACTCATAAAATCCACACAACAGTACTATTCCATTACTTCAGAGTCTTCTTATTGCTTTCAGACTCCTTAAAATTGAAAGCAACCACGAGCATGAACTGTCCTGGGCTCGTAAAATCCACACGACAGTACCATTTCATTCCTTCATAGTCTTCTTATTTCTTTCAGACTCCTTAAAATTGAAATCAACCACGAGCATGAACTGTCCTGGGCTCATAAAATCCACACGACAGTACCATTCCATTCCTTCAGAGTCTTCTTATTGCTTTCAGACTCCTTAAAATTGAAAGCAACCACGAGCATGAACTGTCATGGGCTCGTATAAATCCACACGACAGTACCATTTTATATACACACTTCTTCTAGTTCCCTAACCCATGAAGAAGTCCCCTCGTGCCTCTTGGCGCTATGATCGATCCTCTCGGTAGCACCCCCACTTAGGTCGCCTTTGTTCAGAGTATTCTGCAGTCTCCTGCCATTTTACTATAGCTTGAGTCTCCCTTAGCCCAATCACCCTCCTAGATCCAGCACAGCTATGATCCCCTTACCACCAGTCAGTTTCATATGCTGCTTGATCATCCCTGCCATCATACTCTGAACAAAGGAAGTTTGAGTCCACCTACTCTACTTGCCTAGTTATTCCCCTGAGTTTATCAATCCCGCCATCAGTACTATCACATTTCGGTTTTCCACCTCGCGCTTCTGTCAAGGAAACATCATTGCCTTGATAGTTGCAGGTCTCCCTCTGT
Source organism: Pseudotsuga menziesii (assembly GCA_001517045.1). Lineage (NCBI taxonomy): Eukaryota > Viridiplantae > Streptophyta > Pinopsida > Pinales > Pinaceae > Pseudotsuga > Pseudotsuga menziesii. The sequence continues at coordinate 138,192 of LPNX010364182.1, read as the reverse complement.
CGACGACAGCCCCTCTATTCCAGAGGATAGACCTAGAGGCCCCTACGCCTTGGACCCATCACCATCTGTGGTGAGCGCCTATGGACCATTTTGGGAGGAGTCATCATTGCCTCTCTGAATGGTTGTTTCTCACATGCTCGACTTCAGCACCTTGATCACATCGTTGAGAATCGCACAGGATTTATATCCCTTCCATTATTTGTCGAAGACCCCGGATTTCCCCCGACTCTAGCACATTGGTGAGTCACTTCGGAACGCCCAGTTATATGTTCCTGTGGATGTCCGGGCTGCGTTGGCGATTGTATTCGGAAGCCACCCAGTTCCATGCTTCCTTGAGTACCCAGTTCAGTTCCAGTACAGTGTACCATTGCGAGTATGACCCTTGTCACTCTGGTCCAGCAGCTCATCAGTTCCTTTGGTACCACATTCAATAGCACTGCTGTCATTCCAGTGCATCAATTTTTCAGCTCAGACATGGTCAGCCCAGCAGTATGTCCCAGCCCAGTAGTATGGCATCCTACAGGTCCCTCTTTTCGGGCCTCACAGTTATTTTTTTATCTCGATACGAGCATGGGAATGCCCGCCTCGTCCATATATTGAGCTTCTTCCTCATTCAGTATTTGAGGCCATATATATGTCAGGTCCCCATATTTTGGACCCCATTGTTATTATTATGTTATATCCTGATACGAGCATGGGAATGCCTGCCTCGTCCATATGATCAGATGATTCCTCATCCTTTATTGAGGTTATGTACTTTTAGTTCTTGCAGTTGGTTCAGGATCGTTGTTCCGGGCTTCAGTTTGTTTCTCCTCTTCTCCACACCCCAAGAAAACCATATATGACTTATGATGTCCATCGGCCATACGATGAGCTCCTGCCCTCTCACATCAGGGGGCAATCTGTTAACACCCAAAAAGTGTTCACTACCTCATCTACCCCACTACATGGCTCATTTGTCCTTTTTCCTACCATATTTCCCTTCAAAACCCTGAAAATCCCACTAAAAATCCTCCAAAAGGCCATAAAACCATCAAAAAGCCTCCAAAAGGCCTAAAAAGCCTCCAAAAGGCCATAAAACCTCTTTTTTCCTCCAAAAATATCCAAAATTCCTCTAAAATAGCAAAAATCCCCTAAAAAGGGAAGAAAAAATAAAATAACGAGGAAAAGGAGGAAAAAACCCTATTCAGCTGCCCTAAACCATATGGTTTCCAAAACCATGGGCCAGCACTCCACCACTGAAAAACTATAAATAGGTGGTGGAGACCCCTTATTTCACATCCACAATCATAAGCACCCTTACTCTGCCAAACTAGCTCTTGAAACCCTAGCTCACCCTTGAGCTACTTTCACCTTGAGAGCCCCTTTTGGCCCATTTCCACCATTGGAGAAAGAGAAGGAGCAAGTTGGAGCTCGGAGCAACCCTCTTGGATCACCGCAACGGGCTTCACCAACCTTCACATTGGAGGTAATATTAATATCAAAACCATTATTTACATTTTGTTTTTCTGTTTTATGCACATGTTAGAGTTTCTTTTTTAGCTTTTTAATTTACACATATTGAACTGCTACTAAGGAGTCCCTTCTCCTTAGTAGGTGCTCATTTGCACAAGCTAGGGGTAAAACCCTAGCCACATAATTTCAAGTGGACCATAGTAACGAGGTGCTAGTTTTGTACAACTCTGCAATCTCAAAGAGCTCTTTTTGGGCCTCACCTTGATTAACACATGTTCACCTACCTGAAACTCCTTTGGAGTTCTTTTAAGGTCTGCTTGACTTTTCTGTCGATCCTGTGCAACTTTTAGATTACCTTGTACCTGCTTTACAATTTCTTCCATTTCCTTTAACAGTTCAGGACCTAATACCAATATATCCACCGGATTACTCCGAGAGATAGGAGTATTACATTTCCTTCCATACAAAATTTCGAAAAGATTAAATTTGGCTGATGTCCGATAACTATTATTATAAGCAAATTCTACCAGATGCAAATAATCCCCCCATTTACCTAGCTGGTCTTTCACATACATTCTTAATAAATCTTCCAGTACTTGGTTTACTCTTTCAGTTTGTCCATCTATTTGAGGATGGAATGAAGTAATAAAATTTAATGTAGTGTTTAATCCTTTAAACAGAGACTTCCAAAAGTTTCCTGTAAATTTAGGATCTCTATCTGAGATTATGAATTTTGGTATTCCATGCAATCGGAAAATCTGTTTTAGAAAGATATTAGCTATGTTTGTAGCTTTATATGTAGTTTTAACAGGTATAAAGTGAGTCGCTTTACTTAACTTATCGACTACTACCATGATAGAATCATTTAAATTCTTATTTATAGGCAGTCCAGTAACAAAATCGAGACTAATTATCTCCCATTTCCAGCTAGGAATGGGTAATGGCTGAAGTAATCTAGTTGGGTGTTGATGTTCAATTTTCACTTGCTGACATTCAAAACACCTAGTGATATATTCTGCTACTTCAGTCTTCATATTTGGCCAAAAATATTCTTCTCTTAACATAGCTATAGTCTTTTGATAACCTAGATGACCTGAGTATGGATTTTTGCGGATTTAATCCAAAATTAACAGCTTGACTTTAGGTACGTTAGGTACATACATTCTGTCTTTATACAGTAAAAATTCTTTGGCATTCAAACTGTACCCTTTACTTAAGATTTCTGTTGGATTTTCTTTAATTTTAGCTTGTAAATTTTGGTAAATTTCATCTTGTTCTATTCTTGATTTAAGCTGTTCATCCAAATCTATAGTATAAGTGCTGATAACTGCTGCAAAATTCAGCCTTGCATTTATACTTAATGCATCATCAACTTTATTTTCTTTACCTTTAATGTGCTGAATTTGGAAATCATACTCACTTAGAAAAGATAGCCACCTAGCTTGTCTAGCATTTAGATTAGGTTGATCTAACAGATACTTTAATCCTTTATTATCAGTCATTAAAATAAATTTTCTGTCGATTAGGTGATGTCATCACATCTTTAGAGCATGTATAACAGATGCTAATTCCAGATCATAAGTTGCATAATTCTTTTCATGAATTTTTAATTTTCTTGACTCATAGGAAATAACATGCCCTTCTTGAGTCAGAACACCACCTAAGCCATCATTGCATGCGTCAATGCACACTACAAATTCTTTATTTGGATCAGCTATTCTTAAAATAGGTGCACTAGTTAATAAAGTTTTTAATCTTTTAAAGCTTTCCTCACATTTCTGGTTCCAATAAAACTTCTTTCCTTTCTTCTGCAAGGAAGTTATCGGATTCACGATCCTCGAAAAACCTTCAATGAACCTCCGTTAATAACTTGTAATTCCCATGAAAGATCGAACATCAGTTACATTCTTAAGAACCAGCCAATCTTCGATTTCCCTTATCTTTTCAGGATCTACTGAAATCCCTTCCTTGGTCACCACATGACCTAAGTACTAAATCTTATCCTTGAAGAAATCGCATTCACTAAACTTTGCAAAAAGTTGATGATCTCATAACTCTTGCAAAACAATTTTTAAATGTTCTTTATGTTCTTCTTCAGTTTTTGAATAGATTAATATATCATCGATGAACAAGACTGCAAATGTATCTAGATACTTATGCATAACATTGTTCATTAAACACATAAAAATAGTTTGGGCATTAGTAAGCCCGAATGGCATAACGAAAAACTCGTAATGGCCATATCGAGTTCTAAAAGTTGTCTTAAAGATGTCTTCATATTTAATCCTAAATTGATGATATCCAGACCTTAAATCTATTTTCGAGAACACTGTGGCTCCACGTAGTTGATCAAACAGATCATTTATGCGGGGCAATGGGTATCGATTTTTAATGGTCATCTTATTCAACTGACGGTAATCTATGCAAAGACACATGGTTCTGTCATTTTTCTTAACGAAGATGACATGTGCCCTTTAGGGAGACACACTAGGTCGAATATACTTTTTATCAATTATTTCTTTTAATTGATACTTTAATTCATTAAGTTCATGTTTGTTCATTTGATAATGGTCCTTTGAGCTAGGTACTGCACCAGGTACCAGCTCATTGGTGAAATCCAATTCCCTTTTTGGAGGTAGTCCCAGAATTTCTTGAGGGAATACATCAACATATTCTCTTAACACTGGTATGTCTTCCAATTTTAATTTATTTTTCTTATTTAGATTCTCCTCATCAGTTATTATTACTGCATAAGCTTCACAACCCTTCCTAACAACTCTCTTAAGCTGTAGAGCAGAAATATTCCTTATAGTGGTTTTTCTAGGGATTCCTTTTACACTTACTTTTTTTCCATCACTGTTTAAACATGTGAAGGTTTTATCATAACAATTTAAAATTACCCTATTTTGTTCTAACCAATCCATATCGATCAGTAAATCATAAGAACCAAGTGGTAATACATTAAGGTTCACAACAGTTTCAAAATGATCGATAACTACTGTGCATTCTTTTACAAAACAAGTTACCTTTCTTTTAGCACCAGTGGCTAACTGAACTAACCAAGAATTTTCAAAATTTTGAACAGGAAACTTACATTTTTCTACCATTTTAGGTGAAATATAACTGAGACTAGCTCCTGGATCAATCAAAATAGTTATAGGGGTTTGATTTATCATACCTTCTACTTCCACCATGGAAGTTTGATATTCTGCTTGTCGATTCTCCAAGGCTGCATTGATTTTTGGCATAGTCCTCACTAATTCTCCAATAGACATCTCCTCTTGTATGGTATGAATATTACTGATAGTCTTTTTCTGATTAGGACATACTGATGCATAGTGTCGGCCATTACACTCCCAACACTTTATATGTTCTTTGTGCTCAAAGTTCTTGGTGTAATTACCATGGTTATTAGCAAATTCTATTTCCTTAGAGTTATTATGATTTCTTGGTGAATTATTCTTATTTCCTTAGAAATTTTTGTTAGGAAAATTTCTATCCTTATTGTTCTTAGAATTTCTGTTGGGCACAAAGTCTTTATTCTTTTGATCATACTGATTATTATTCTTCCTAGCCTTCCAATTGGCCATGCTTTCCTTCTTCTGATTCTGTTTGTAACAGAAGTTGTCTTTCCTCATGGCTTCTTCCAAAGTCTTTGGATTGTCATACTAAATCCTGTCCTTAATATGATAAGGTAGATAGCTGAGGAATCACTGTACATTTGGTTTCTCATCTACAAGGTATGGCACATACCTAAGTAGACTTAAAAACTTGCTGTTCAGATCTTTCATTGTCATTGATCCTAATTTAATCTCATAAAATTCTTTTGCTCTCTCTTCATAGTATTTCTCAGCTAGAAATTTATTTTTTAAAATACCTTTTGAAGGTACTCCAATTTACATTCTTCTCTTTAATTCCTTTAAATCTGTTCAAGTCCTGCCACCAAATGTCAGCCTTTCATGAGAGATTATAGATAGCCATTCTAGCCTTTAATTGGTTAGAATAGTTATATATCTGGAAGTACTTCTTCATCCTAGATAACCAGGATTCTGATTCCTCCCCCTTCTCAGTCTCTCCATTGAAAGTTGGTGGTTTTATCTTTTTGAATTCTCCAAAAATTTCCTCATGAGTTTGTATTTCCTCTTTTTAGTGTAATGGTTGTCATCACTACTATCACTAGTAGAATGGAAATTTCGTTGTTCACCAAACACCTCTAAAGATGAACTACTTTCATTTTTAGTGTGTTTCATCTTTTTAATTTTATGATGATGACTTGTATCTTCTAATTCAGTTCTTCTACCCCTAACCTCAGCTTGAAACCTTTCTCTTAGGATCTGACTTAGCTCCTCCTGATCCCTCAGAATCCTTTCATTCTCTCATTTTACAGATTCCATTTTAGATTTTAGGTCTTTTACTGTTTGTAACAGTTCTGAGGAATTGGTAGCTAAATCTTCTGGTATAGGATCTCTTGGTAAGTTTTTTGGTTCAGTAAATGGAGATTCCTGCTCTGCATATTCTTCCTGCCTTTCCATACCTATTTGTTAAACTTCAGAAATAATTTCTCTGTTGAATAACATTTAAAATAAAATACATCAGCATAATAATTCAATTTACTATCTCATAAAATCTAGTTGGGATTCATTAAGGCCTAGTGTTTGAACCTTGTGCTCTGATACCACATGTCAAAACCCCAAATTTTCACAAAAATTTAAGATTTTGAGATAACATAAAATGTTTATAGTTGCAGTTAGATAACTACTAGCAGCTAATAGAATAAATGAAACATAAAAATAAAAGTAACCATTAACTTTAACACATATAGATTAATGTTGTTTTAATTTTGATATGTGATGTAAGTAATCTGCATTCGAATATTTAGCTGTACTGATAGTTTGAATTTCAAGTAGGTGAGGAGTCATTTTCTAGATGGGGCTTACTTAGCGATTGCTAACGTATCTAGATTTCTAGATCTTTACAGGCTTGACAGGTAAATTTTGACCCAGTAAAAGTTTATGAAGGTGTTAAACCAGATATATTTCTTTTAGCTTAAAAGTACTGCTAGAGTAAAAGTTTGCTTAGAAGACTCAAGTCCTGCAAGGTAAAGTAATGTTTCTTTTACTTGATTCACAAATATGATATTACTTAATCTTTGTGTCGTAAGGGTTATTAACGTCGCCCTACTGTTTGTCTCTTAACAGATAGATCTTTAAGATAAATAAAACCTCCTTCTAACTTTACTTTAAGTGATTTATAATTCTTAATAGAGCTCATGGTTTTGTATCATAACTCATTTTTTGACATAAGAGTTTATTGCTATTATTATTTTAATATTTAAAACGCTGCTTATCATTATAAAAATAGACCTAAGTCTTTCAGAACATAAGCCTATTGTATACTTTTCAGCTCTATTTCAATTAGGACTCAATATGGTAAATTTATCAGCTTAACATCGCTTGTAATTTATAAGGTATCCTCTACATAAAAATCAATAAGATTGTGACTGGAAATCCAATTTTCTTCATGACCAACATAATGCGACAACTTCACATTACCCTACTATTCACTTTTATGTAAATAAGATGCAATAAAATCCTAGAGAGTTACTATTCTAAACTCCAAATTCTAACTTAACCTTGATTCGATACATCTTAGAGCTTGGTAGAAAATATGGAGCCCAAAGATTATGTGTTTATAAGATATTTATCCTACATCCAGTACTGTAGGTCATTTAAAAGTGTAGGAGCTATTTAAGTGTATATATGTTAACCATATCTATAAATACTTTATTGATTTAAGTCTAGTTCTCATAACTTAGACAATCATAGTTCATGATTATAAGAACCAATTAATAAGGAATTTACAATCTTGTTCAAGCTCCTACCATCCTCTTGTTGCAGCTAAAACTTTCCCAAATTTCTAAAAAAATTTGGACCCTCCTTGTTGATTTTGTTGAAGGCCATTTGTTCCCTTTCTTCTACGCATTTGGATTGATTGATGCTAGTTTTTCTTGCCTTTCGGGAATCCATTTCGGTCTGCGATGGTTTTTTACTATAGAATTTAGCAGGTTTTTATGTTGTTTTATCATTGCCAAGGTTTGGCCGAGGTTTAAAATGGGATTTTCAGTTGCCATTTTTCAGAGGTCAGTTAGACATGGCACCGATAATTAAAGCCTTTCACAAAACCTGTGTTCTATTTTGAAAAAGACCTTGCTTTGCGATTTAAGTGTTTTGACTTGGATCAAAGGTTGAAGGCTGATTGAGATTTGCCGTTGCGGTCATAGAGTAAACTGACTGCCTGTCGGATTGCTTTTCCTTTCACCGATGTCTTGTTCTATTTATCTTCGATGTTGATTAGTCTGCGGATTTTCTTGACCGTATAACTTCCGCCGTTGCGACTATGTAACACACTAACTATCCGATGCTCTAGAAGATATGACCCCCGATGTTTTATCGCGCCAATTTTGGTTTGTGTGCCGAAACCCCTAGATTGTAGGTTACCTTCCATTGCAGCTATGTAGCCCACTAACCGACCGATGTCGAGTGTTTAGATTCGCAGATGGGGACTTTTTATGTTTCCATTTCTTAATCGCTCCCTCGCTGATTATTATGATCTCATAACTATTTTCGTAAATGACCAGTGTGCCTTGTTTTTCTTCAGGGTGAAATTTTCACATGAAAACCCAGCCCCGGTTTTCTTGTCTTTTAGTACTTATTTTATTGGTATTATGGTTTATATTTATCGAAGGTGGTTAGAATAAATGATGAGTTTTTGTTGATCGCAGACAAGGAAGATTTTCTCAGATCCTTTTGAAGATTATTGCGGTGAAGAAGATGCAGTTGGAACATAAAGCATGTTAAAGCATAAGGTAGCAGAGTTGTTGCTCGAGGAAGAAAATAATAAGGGTCTGAAGAGGGACCGAGGAATGGTAGAGCGTGATCATTAAATAGCAAAGGCCCAGGCTTGGGTGGTTCGTCAGTTACCTAGCTATGCCAATTTTTTATAAAATTCTTTACTTGAAATGTAACATTGAATCATGAGCATTCGCTAAATGACAAGACTGGAGATTGAAATGGTCGTGGGGAAACTGAAAGGTTTTTAGCTAGTTCTTTTATAAATATAGAAAGGAAAGAGTGAGGAAGGGATTTTTCCCAAAGAGACTTGAGAACTACTTCTTGTAAGAGGAACTATTTCATTTTGCAATAATAAAATTACACTTTTGCCTGTTGGAGAAAGTGCTGTGTGGAATGTTCAAATGTGATGAAATGAACAATGTTGAAGGGGAACTATTTCATTTTCAGCTCTGTTTCATTAACTGTGAGATCGTTCTAACTTTATGAACCTATGTTCTTATATGAATGTTCTCTGGCTTATTTTTGTGATAATTTCCACTATGAGTAATGAATGTTTTAACATACGACGAGCTATCTTGTTCATGTTTATGTGTTTTGATTCTAGGAACAGCTATCTATGATTTATATTAACATATGAACAATATTACATTACTCATTAATTCATAATCTTGCTCCCTAGGGACAGCTTAGTTAATATTGTTTTTCAGTTGTGTGTGATTTAGATGCGAGACAATCTAAGACGAGAGGTAATAACCTGCGCATCACATTGTGACCAATCCTCGCATTATTTATCAATATGCATCTTAGATAGGCACTTGAATATCATACTTAAAGTCAAAAATAAAAAAGATATACACAGTGGACTGGGCTGCAATCGATAAAACCCTTTGTTTTTGTTACTTGAACTATGGTAGCCAGACTGCAAATCAGATGTATTCCCTATACCAAACAGTCACGGGCTAGTTGGGAATGTTGACTAGGGAGAATACCTTGCTGTTTCTACCTGTGAATTTCCAGGCCTCAACAGTTTTTGGCATTAGAAGGAGGGCCACCAGTGCATGGCTGGTCGAGGAAATCCATTTCCTTGAAGTTACTCCACTAGTGATAGTTTTGAAAGCAGTTTATTTCCTGATCCAAATACTGAAGAGAATAGAGAACATTTGTTTTCTGTGGACAACCAAGTAGTCAATGATTTGAGAAGGCACACATGGGCTTATGTAAAGAGTATTGGAGGATTACCCACTATCCCTGATTTACCCCGAAGAGAATACAAGAAGAAATTTCGTCCCATCTTGGAATATTCGGTGTTGGTTGGAGATTTGAAAGAGTTATTAGAAGTAGCATTACAGGAAGTTGTTCAGCCTTTGAATCAAGTAGGCCCAAACACACCTTACTATTCTCCCTTGCATACTCCCGTTCCTTCACCTCCTCACTCTCCACCCAGACTCATGGTAGGCGTTAATTCCAATCAGCCACTTAACCCACCAAATCCACCACCGACTTGGAAAGCTAGATCACCCTTGAACTTAACACCTACATTGCATGAATTGCCTCAAGGAATGGCAAAGATGATGCAGAAGCTCTCTAACAGAATAATAGACTTGGAAAAGGAAAAAGAAAACTAGAAGTTTTATAAGCCTTATTACAAGAAAAGGGAAGATAACAATCAATCCCAACCCCCTCCACACGGTCATGCATCGATGAACTTAACGGAGGTAGGGATGGATAACTTTTTGAATTTTCACCAACAACCCCATTCTGAAAAGAATTCTCCTCAATGGATAAATTCATTGACATTGGTAATGAATTAGCTGTTGGATTCCAAATTAACCGAGGATAATGATGAAGAAGGGAAAGATAACAATAAATCAACAGAAAAATAAGAGGATGAGGCCATGGTTTTATGGGACTGTGTATCATTGTTTGATACCGAGGAAGAAAAGGATCTGAGACATGAAGATATCTTGGAAACAAATGTAATGATGAGAATCCAGGGGTTGATTAAGGGAAACAGTCTTATTCTCCCAAAGATTAAGAAACTTCAAAAGAATGTTAAGAAATTTCAAAAAAACACTTCAGCTAATAAAATTCCAGAATTTACACCACTAGTCAAAATCCAAGATAGATCAACATGCCTACTAAGCCCATTGAAGAGAACATGAACAATGTTAAAACGAATCTCACAGAACATAAGATGGATTATGACATCGTGGAGGATATCAAAAAGGTAAGGGAAAATATCTCATTATTTGAGATGTGCAATCTACCGCAGTGAAAGAAAAGTTATTGAAAGCACTTGAAATATCAGAGGAGAAACTTCCCACTGACAATCAGCCCCAAGAAGAAGAAATTGGTGAAGCAAGTGTGGGAGTTAATCCTAAATGCAAGACTCCACCTTTTCTCCTTACTTTTGAAATTTTCAACCACAACGTGCACAACTGTCTAGTAGACTCGGGGGCATTAGTCAATGTTATGCCACTGTTAGTCCGCAAAAAGATAAATGGACAACCTAAACCATCTACCTGGAGGTTCATTCAGTTGGAGATAATGAATGTGAAGGTAATTGGGGAAATGGAGGATGTTCTCATTCGCTTATCTTCAAATCATAAGGTATGTCGATTCATTGACATTGTGGTAGCTGACATACCTGAAGCTTATGGACTTGTTTTGAGTAGAGATTGGTCAGCAAAGATGAGTAGATATTTTTCCTTGGACTGGTCACATCTGTGGCTACCTTATAAAGGAAGCCCAAATCAAATTAAAGTTTTAAGAGAGCCCCACATGAAACACAATGTTACTCAGTTCGAAGGTAAAAATGAACCGATGAATTCTATTTTGGGAAGTTACTTTATTGAGCTAGAACCAGGAAACTATCAAGCAGAAGAAGCCAATGATACATCAGATGCTTAGCCTAATCTCCTTCAGTTTTCATAGGCTGATGAAATTGATTATAAAATAGTAGACTTAGCTGTAGATGTAGATGTTGTTTCACGCACAGTAGTGATAGGTGATTTTTGGATGCTTTTCTTTGATGGGTCTAAAACTTTGGAAGGGTCAGGAGTCGGCTGTGTCCTGATTGATCCTAAGAAAAATAAACATTTTCTTTCATGTAGGTTAGATTTTGAATGCATCAATAACACAGCCAAATACGAAGCACTAATTCAAGGACTAATAAAAGCAATTGAGTTAAAGGTAGAAAATCTAATAGTCTATGGGGATTCTGAAATAATTGTAAAACATATTTGAAATCAAATACATTGCATTTCCACTCATTTAAAAGCTTATCAAAATGAAGTATGGGATTTGCTTAAATATTTTCATGCATTTAATATTGTATCGATTCCGAGACTTAACAATGCAGCAGCTGACTTATTGGCCACCTCAGCCACAAGGCTTGTGCCCTCTAATAACCGGTGTTCTATTGAATTACTTTTCAGGCCCTCGGTTCCAGATATGATTACCAATCTATGAGTTTTTGATGATGATAAGAAGATTCTAGAATGCTTGACAAATGACAAGACCTTTAAAGGGGCAATTATTGATCATGAAGAACATCAAGCTGAGCTAAAATTTGATAATTTTATTCCCAAAGGAGTCATAAATTTAGAGCAGATGTTTGATCTATATGAGAAATTCATAAGGCCAGTGAATGTGAAGACTCATAGCTCGTCTCTATAGTTTGAGTTGATTAATTTGGGGACTAAAATTGAGCCTAAGTATGTGAATTTGGCAAAGTGTTTCTCTCCAGGTGAAAGGAATAAGTTCATTAGTTTGTTCAAACAATACAAAGATGTTTTTTCTTGGACGTATGAAGATCTGAAGACGTATGACACCAATATTATTCAGCATGTTATCCCCATCAGATCTAGGGTCAAGCCTTATCAAAATCCTTTAAGGAAAATGCATCCAAAATTGGAGCCTCTAATTTAGAATGAAGTAAAGAAACTGTTGGATGCTAAAATTAATTTCAAATTTAGACAATCCGAATGGGTTTAAAATATAATACTAGTAAGAAAGAAATCTAGAGAAATTAGACTATGTGTGGATTTCAGAAACCTAAATCACGCTTCGGATAAAGACAATTATCCTGGCCCACCCATGGAACAGATATTGCAAATAGTTTCGGGTTCTGAATTATTTTCTTTATTAGATGGATTCTCTGGCTACAATCAAGTGTTAGTAGCTGAAGAAGACAGACTTAAAACTACATTTAGAACCAGATGGGGGAATTTTGCTTACAGAAGGATTCCCTTTGGACTCATAAACACTGGAGCTACTTTCTAGAGGGCTATGGACATAGCTTTCCACGGTCTGATTGGCCACGGTATTGTAGTATATCTCGATGACATCACAATATTCTCAAAGAAAAGGGAGGAACACGCATTCCATCTAAAACAGATTTTTGAATGCTAGCGAAAATATGGTATCTCATTAAACCCCAAGAAGTGCATTTTTACTATTACCGAAGGTAAGTTACTGGGTCATGTGGTTTCTAAGAAGGGGATCTCCATAGACCCAGAGAGGATCAAAGCTATCAAACCGATTCCCTTACCCCATAATAAAAAGGGCATGCAATCATTTATGGGGACAATAAATTTCATGCGAAGGTTTGTGCCAGATTTCGCTCAAATTGTTAAACCTTTGCAGCAAATGGTAAAGAAAAGTGTACAATTCAAGTGGACTGATGTAGAGAAGAATGCATTTAGTAAAATAAAGATAGCTTTTGTGCATGCACCTGTTGAGCCAAGAATTGGCCCTTTTTAACCACCCTCAATCACCTTTTCTTCCCCTGTCCTACACCATTTCAGCATGTTAATCAGACCTGTTGTCCTCACTTTATTTCCCAAACTGCCAAGGTAAGACTAATCATTGCTTTATCTTATTAATGCTAATGATTGTGATAATTAAGGCTGTGTATCTCTTGATTGTGCTAACATGTTATGATTTATCAAGGTAGTTTGAGATGAGTGGACTGCAGGAAGATGAGGTTGAATAAGTCTCGAAACGAGGGGTGATCGCCGCTCAAGATGATCCTCAAACACTTCGATCACCAATTAAGGCACGTGGTTCCAATGCAACATCCTAGGCAGAGCTGTGACAGGGCAGCTGTAACAGAATGCGCTACAATTGGAGATCTTTAGTACATTACTGCTCAAGTATAATTGCGATCTGAAGGGATCGTCACTCCTAGGCCAATTAACATCTTTCTCGCATCTTCTATGTTTTTACTATGCCACGTTTGTAATAGCTAGTATTATTTAGGGCGCCTGAAGCTTAGAGATATTCATGGCTACCCTTTAATAGGATCGGATGTTATGATCTGCATGTATAAATATGGGGAGCTGTCTCGACCCAGGGGGTTGGAAAACAGATAATTCATTCATTGTATTAGCAGTGGAAGCAACTTCTGTAATCTTTCTTTCATTAATATAAGGAGTTACCTCTGATTTAAGAGAGTTGCACATTGTTCATCTAGCATCTCTGTGTGAAGGTTGGGCCTTCCTTCCACAGAGATTGCTGAGTTAATTTAGGACTTTTCAATTCAGTATTGTGTGATGTTTTGTTCATCCGATTTCCTTTATACACAGCTTTAGTAGTGTCGATTTACAGTATAATTACAATTGCATTTTATTAAGATTGGTAAGTGGTACAAAGTGACAGTCGACTGGGTAGGGAACTTTCTTTATGCAATTTGAGTGGTAGTTGTACACAGCTTTGTTCATCCTGTAGTTTCAAGTTGTTATCCCACGAATCCTTGCAATTTATCTTTCCTGTTATGATTGTTGATTTTCATTCCTGCAATTGAATTCCTTAGAGTAGTTGAACTCAATCCTTTGCAATTGAATTCCTAGAGTAATATTTGATTTATGTTTATGGCTTTCAAAAGTAATCAGATTGAATAGGCAATTTACTTGTTCTGGGATGTGAATAGGATTTCCTTTTTAATTGCAATTGTCGTTGAATCTTATATCATTTTTCCTTGTTACATGGTAGAAGGTAATTGAAATTGTAGTATCTAGACGATGAATGGGATTACACAGATTCTTGGGATGGGCATAGTTGTTAGAGGATAAGAGTGTTCAATTACAGTGGTTGTGTGTTTAAGCATATACTGTGCATTTATCCTTTGAAATAAAAGACTTTCTCAGGTTGACAATAAATCTCGTATGCTCTATATGTTGGTAATCATCTACCTGCATATTGGGTGCTCGACATTTTGGCGCCATTGCCGGGGAAGGATAAAATTAAACACTATCATTAGTTGCATCTGGTAATTATTTATAGCCAGTCTTTTCCATTCTTTTTGCTGAAATGATTTGGGTTGCATGAATACGAGGAGGGTAAAACACGATCACCTCCCAACTCCCAAAACCCCACAAGATACTAACAGTACAAGCGGTTTGGGTCGCGGTCGAGGAACACCATTGGGCAGAAGGACATTTATCGATGATCTTGTTGATAGAACTAATTCATCTACCAGGGATCGCTAGCAAGAAACTCCTATCAGAAGAAACCCTGCCGATCCTGGGGCGTTAGCGTCAGGGTCCATGGTGGAGAATACACGAGCAGCCACGGCTTCCTCTAATATACCTGCAGAGAAGGACATAGCTGTTACAACTGGACCTGTTGGTAGAGTTCCAACATACCACATTTTCGGGAAGGTTGTAACTGAAGAAGAGTGGGCGCAGTTCCACCAGAAGTTCGCTGATCAGTGGAAAAAGAAGGAGAAGAATGAGGAACAGGAGAAGGACGTAGAGAAGAATGAGGAAAAGAACGTGGGAACGAAGGAAAAGGAGAAAATAGAGGAGGAGAAAACAGAAGAGGAGATGAGTAACAGACATGACTCTGACGAGGAAGATGCAATGGGGGAAAACTATCATCATGACAATCACTCCCTGCCTGAAGGAATGATGGCTACACTGTAATTCCCAATTCAACAGCCAGCAGGGGCAGCCCCTATGAAGAATATCTCACCATCGGTGCTGCCTCACTTCCATGGAAAGGAGACAGAAGATACAGACGAATTCCTTTTTGAATTCGATATTCTTTGTCGCAGCTATGATTATGTCACTGATGCACAAAAACTAAAAAATTTCCCTGCCACCCTGAAGGACAACGCACTACGCTGGTTCATGAGCCTTGGGGGAGGAACTGTTGCTAATTGGGATAAAATGAAAAAGGTGTTCCTGGAAAAATATCAGGAATATTGCAACACCAAGAATAAAAGAGAAGAATTATTCAAAATGGTGCATAAGGAGGATGAAAGTTTGGAGGATTTTGTGGAAAGGCTGCTGTACAATGTGCAAAGAGCTGGGTAGACGAACATGGGGATGGACATGCTCAAGATAATCTTGCTTCGTGGGATCAGGGACGATTGCTTAGACATGTTAAATCTTCTAGGAAAGGGAGATATCTCGAAAGAACCTTTTGGAAATATTGTGGAACTATGTAAGAGATACTCCAGGGGCTCTTCCAGGAACAATAAGCGGGACAAACGGGATAAGCTAGAACGTGATGTCTTCGATAGAAATTAGAATTCGTCCAATGGAGGAGCTACCCATGCAGAGATAGGCAATATCCTTGAAAATTTTAAGACAGGGATGATGAGCTCCATCTCCTCGGAGATCGATGTCCTAAAGGAAAAACAAAAATAGGCAGTGGAGGATCTCACCCTAGGTGTGTTCTGCCCCCGATGTAGAAAGAATCACCCGCTGAGGGAATGCCTGCTTGATAAAGCGGAAGTATGTCAGCCGTGTGAGCTGAACCACGACATGAAAGAATGTCCCTCACTTCCCCAAGTGAAGGCTGTTCTGCAGGTATCAGCTCCAGAAGTGGAATCGACCTATTTCATTGTACAGAAGAAACCTTGGCAGCCTCGAAATCAAGGTATGCCTCTAGACTCGTTTCCATTTTTGAATAATATGGGTAATTGGAATAATAACATGCAAAATGTGAATACACAATTCTCTTCAAATTATGTTCAGTGGAATCCCTCCCAACCTGCAATGCAAAATTTTAACTCATGGAGTCCTTGGACACAGCCACCACACCAACCCACGTCATGGTCTCCCGGATGGAGGAATTTCCATTCCAGGAACCAATTTCCTCAACCACCTCCACCTCAACAGTCACCATATTCTCCTCAATACCCTCAATTTACTCAATATCCTCA
The DNA here is from genome assembly GCA_001517045.1 of Pseudotsuga menziesii. Lineage (NCBI taxonomy): Eukaryota > Viridiplantae > Streptophyta > Pinopsida > Pinales > Pinaceae > Pseudotsuga > Pseudotsuga menziesii. The sequence continues at coordinate 121,713 of LPNX010364182.1, read as the reverse complement.
ACACCCACTTCAGCAGTCGCAGCTGCAGCTGCAGAATAATTATGTCCCTAATATACCAATACGACCTTAGCTTCCTGCCCAACCTAATCCTAATCCGAATAATAAAACAGTCCATAAATTGGAGACTATCAACATGCCCACCTACTCTCTTTCCCTTGTACATTGTAATGATATTCATTTACGATCTGGGAAAATAGTAGAACCCGTAATTACAGAAGATGCTCCACCTTTTGTGCATAAAGAAGAAAGGAGTTCACAGCATCCATCCGACACCATTCCTATCATTGAAGATGCTGAGCATGGAACGGCTGAAACCTCAAACGATGGATCTGACAATACGCAGCCTACCCAGCTGATAAGGCAACCACCATATCCTGAGAGATTAATGCTACCAATAATAGGGGGACAACCTTAGTTTAACCTCCTAGGAGAATTAAGGAACCTTTATGTCAAATTCCCCCTTCTTCAAGCTCTTCAAGACGTGCCTATTTATGCTAGAACCGTTCGGGACCTGTGCACCAAGAAATTAGGAAGGAAACCCAGAGACCCTCCCACTGTTCACGTTATAGGGAATTTGTTTGCCTTGATAACTGGAAAGACCCCTGTGACAAAGTATGACGACCTTGGCAATCCTATTGTCACTGTACAGGTAGGACAGACACAGATACCCAACGTCCTAGTAGATTTAGGAGTAGTGATCAATGTCATAACAATGGAGACTGTAAAGAAGCTTGGGCTCACTAATCTTAGACCAACCCCTACTATTTTAGAATTGGCAGATAGATCCACCATTAGACTTGAAGGGATTCTGGACGACCTTGTCATCTTAGTAGATTCATGGGAGTACCCTGCTGACTTTCTCCTGGGAGTATACAGACATGAGGGGTATTCCCTCTAATCTGTGCACCCATCATATTTATATTAAAAGTAACTCCCGGCCTGTGTGTCAACCCCAACGATGCATGAACCCCAATCTGAGGGATATAGTGAAGGAGGAAATCCAGAAACTTTTGGAAGTAGGATTTATATATCCTATTTTGGATAGTGAGTGGGTTTTCCCACTCGTAATTGTGCCCAAGAAAAATGGTAAATGGAGGGTCTGTGTTGACTATAGGGAACTGAACAAAGCTACCCAAAAGGATCATTTCCCTCTGCCCTTTATTGACCAAGTACTTGATACCCTATCAGGGAAGAAGTTCTTCTCCTTCCCAGATGGGTTCAGTTGGTACAACCAAATTTAGATTGCTCCTGAGGATCAGGATAAGACCACCTTCACTTGTCCTTGGGGAACGTTTTCCTACAAAGTGCTTCCCTTTGGTCTATGTAATGCACCGGCAACGTTTCAAAGAGCTGTAATTGGCATATTCTCTGAATTAGTCAATGATAGTATGGAAATATTTATGGACGATTTTACTCCCTATTGTAAGGACTTTGAGGAAGCACTGGAAAATTTAAAGAAGGTTTTAACTCGCTGTGAACAGACTTAGCTCTCATTAAGCACCAAAAAGTTCCATATGATGATGATTGAGGGGGTGGTATTAGGGAATTTCATCTCTGCCAATGGCATTCAGGTAGACCCTTCAAAAATCAGGGTGATAAAAAATATACCTACCCCTTCAACTCAGAAAGAGGTGCGAAGTTTTCTGAGACAGGCTGGATATTATCAAAGGTTTATAGAAAACTTCTCCAAACTGGCTTCTCCTTTGTTCTCTCTGTTAATGAAGGATGCACAGTTTGTGTGGGGTAAAGCATGCCAAACAGCATTTGACGAGCTTAAGGAGAGGCTGTCCACAGCTCCTATCTTAAGGGGACCTAATTGGGCCTTACCCTTCCATATTTCTTCAGATGCCTCTGATACCGCCATTGGGGCAGTATTAGGACAGTAGGATGGGCAAGTACCTTATGCCATCTATTATGTTAGTCAAAACTTAGCTCCTGCTGAACTTAATTACACTGTCACTGAGAAATAATTCCTAGCTATTGTTTACTCTATCAATAAATTTCGACATTACATTACTGGGTATCCTACATTTGTGCACACTGACAACTCTGCCATTAAATATTTAATGAACAAACCTGTCACTAATGCCAGAGTGACCCGGTGGCTCTTGTTATTACAGGAATTTGATATTACCATTATAGATAAACCTGGAAAAGAAAATATCGTTGCTGATTTTTTATCCCGTCTTACTAACAGTAATGATAGTTTTCCTGTTGAGGACTCTTTTCTAGATGAACATCTATTCACACTTTCAGCTCACTCTCCCTGGTATGCAAACGTCGCTAATTATTTGGTTGCAGGAAATATCCCACCACACATGTCTAAACAAGAAAAGAAAAAAATCATTCAGCAGAGTGCCAGATATTGTTGGCTAAATGGTCATCTCTTCTACACAGGACCTGATCTTGAGATTAGGAAATGTGTCAAGGAAGATGAGATATTTCACATACTGAAAGCTTGTCATGATGAGCCTTGCGGGGGAAACTTTGCAGACAAAAGAACAGGGCACAAAGCGCTGCGGATGGGCTACTATTGTCCGACTCTGTTCAGGGATGCTAAAAGGTATGTTCAGTCCTGTGATAGCTACCAAAGGATGGGACAGCCCAATAAAATAGACCAGATGCCTCTACAACCTCAAGTAGTAGTTGAACCATTTGATAGATGGGCACTAGACTTTGTTGGCCCTATCAGCCCTCTTTCTAGACAGAAAGCTTACATCCTGGTTTGTACTGACTATATGACCAAGTGGGTAGAGGCTGTAGCTTTGGCTAAGGCTAACGACCAGGCAGTGATGGATTTTCTGTACATTGAAATTTTTGCCTGCTTTGGGGTACCAAAGGAAGTATTTACCGATGGAGGACCGCAATTCATGTCACACCAATTTGAATCCTTAATCCCGAAGTATCATGTGCAGCATAGGGTGGCTTCACCTTACCACCCCCAAGCCAATGGTTAGGTGGAGAGTACTAATAAGGTTATTGAAGCCATCCTTACTAAAATAGTTAAGAGCCATTGAAAGGATTGGGCTGACAGGCTTCCGGAAGCACTATGGGCATATCGTACGACTTGGCGCAACACCATAGGTTTCTCTCCCTATGATTTAGTGTATGGGAAGAGTGCCATATTTCTAATTGAGTTTGAGATCAAAACCCTGAATACAACCACCAAATTGAATCTGGATGTAACAGAGGCCCAGAAGAGAAGATTGAATCAATTAAATGAATTGGATGAGAAATGGTTGGTTGCAGTGGATCAAATGGCGTTGCTTCAGCAACAGAGATCCAATTGGCATGACCAATTTATTAAAATAAAATATTCCGTGAAGGAGACTGGGTGTTACTATATGACTCCAGGTTCAAAAAGGATTTTAAAGGCAAATTATGTATGAGGTGGCTGGGTCCTAACTTGGTCGACATGGTATTTGACAACGGTACTGTCCATCTGGTGACCATTGATGAAAACCGCATACCATTATTTGCTAATGGCCACAGGCTACTACTATATCGTAAGCCTATTTCGAAGGATGCATTCATTTCACAAATTGCCGCCGATCCAAATTATCAGCTGACATCAGGGCAGGAAATTCTCTCTGCCTTTGCCAATCCTTAGACTGTAAATCGTGTTTGAATTACTGTACATAAATAATGTTTTTTTTTCTCTGCTGCATTTTATATTGTTTTCTTCTTTCTTTTGCATTTGATCTTCTTGTTTGTTGTTAGTTTTCAAAAATTTACAGGGAAGTGCCAAGGGAATGACCGGATTGGGCCTGTCAAACGGAGTCGTTTTCCTATGCTTTCCTATGCTGCACTTCCTTTTTCTTCAAAATAAGTTTCCCGGCAGCTGCAACATATTTCCCGGTGGTTGCAACATATTTCCCGGTGGCTGCAACATATTTCCTGGTGGCTGCAACATATTCCTCGGCGGCCGCAAACCTTTCCTGGAAGCCGTGAATTTTTTCGATGACCACAAAACCCTTTTTCTCGGCAGCCGTAAAACATTTCTCGGTGGCTGCAACATTTTTCTCGGCAGCCGTAAACCATTTCTTGGCAGCTGCGACATATTTCCCGGTAGCCTTGATTTTTTTTTCCGATGACCGCAAAGCCCTTTTTCTCGGCAGCCATAAACCATTTCTCGGTGGTTGCAACATATTTCCCAGCGACCACAAACTTTTCCCGGTGGCTGCGACATATTTTTTCGCAGCTATAAAACTCTTCCCTAACAGCTGTGATTTTTCTCGATGCCGTAAAGCTTTTTCCTGGCGGCCGCGAGTCATTTCCTTATGGCTGCAACATATTTTTCGTTGGCCGCGATATCATTCCTGGCAGCTGTAATTCTGCTTCATTTGGCGGGTGTCTTCAGTGTTAAAGGCCGTCTTTGGAAACTTGCAGAAGTAACTCCTGTATTAACAGAAAAATTGCTTCAACTTGCTAGATATGGCTTTGATTCATCCTGCACATGCCGGCGAACTGGACCATACAACGATCGCTTTGTTCACAATTCCGACCCTGGTGATGAGATGGTTCGTGTTTAACCGGTGGAAGGAATTATTGCATTATCCTCATCATCATGATCAATTTAATGATAGCGCACGAGTTCAGCTTCGCGACGTTAGAAACCGCACGTTTCACCATTCTCCGCAGGATATCTCACACACAGTCTCACAAGGTATGGCTTTGATTTATCACGTGATTAAAGTATTGATAAGATTTAATGATATCAGTTGTACCTTTATTAGTATCACCATTATGGCCTAATTAAATCCTTCCCCCATGTGACGTAAAAACTGATAACCGCCACCTTCCCCAATTTGGAATAAAATTTCGAACGTTTTTTTGAGCTGAACTTTCCAAATTTACCCATTTACTCAACATCTCTGCTCAGCGATTCGTGCATCCTCTGCACTGCAACCTCCATTGTTGGATTCTATAGTCTGTGAAGTAGCAATCTCAGTATGTAGCTAGGACTATGGGGATTCCATCTCGCCATGAACCTTTGGATACACAGGAACTTAGGAAAAATCCCGCAGTTCTTGCCATCTTTCAAGCTGCCGGCTGGATCAAATTTTTCAAGTGACTGGATGGCTTTAACCGGGAAGCAGCACTGCAATTTGCCTTAAAACTCATAGAAACTCACTTCGAGGTGTGGGGGCTACGCATAGAAGTCTCCGAAGCCATTATATCCAAGGTTACTGCTATCGCGCAGGTGGGAAATGCATGGTTTGGACGACGAGTTCCCACGATGATCGCACGGGAAGCATTTTTAAGAGAGGGGGAGCAAGTTCAATCATCCAGAAGAGGGATTGCACTGCACTCATTCCCGCAGCCATGGGATCAGGTTGCTGTCTTTCTCAAAAAGTACGTCACTTGTGAAGGTAGGTACCAAATTGTTTATAATTCTGAACTGCCTTTACTTTCTCATCTCCACCATGGCACTTTATTGAACATTCCATACTATTTGCTTCATGACTTGCGTCATATGGCGGCGTTCGTCCAAGCCACTAAACATCCATTTTCCTCCCTGACCCACCATGGTCTCATCAAATTAATAATTTTAAGAACCGTTGCTCAGCACAATATAACTTGGGAGCAATTCACAGCTCGAGCTCAGGAACCCGCTCCCTTGCTGGGTGCCCAGATAGAACAGGAACAGGTTCAACCACAGCAGGAGGACCGGAGTTCCTCCAATATAGTTGGGGGGGGGGGGGATGAAACTATATCAGAAGAATAACAATGAGGGGCACAGGCAGAGAAATTGGAGGAGAATGTACATAAAAACCTGGTGGAAAACCTAGACAACAGGGCAGCTCTGCCAACAGAAGGTGAAACTAGAGTAGCACTAAATGCTGCGATAGTTGAACCTAAAGGTGATAGAGCTAGGGAAATAAAAGAAAATATCGAGCCAGTAACCATTGAATCCTCACCTGAGTGGGGAGGAGGAACTTTAATTGAGGAAGAACAGCCTGAGGAGCAAGAAAATATTCCTTCGACCTCGGCTGTGAAACCAAATATCCCAGCTCCATGAAAGAAAACACCACAAAGAAGAAAGAAAAGATCAATCTAGGAACTTAACATAACCTCACCAATCAGAAGGAAAAGAACTAAAACAGCTGCAGGAGTAAAGGCAGCCAAAAAAAGATGGGCAACCCTAGAAGCATAGGTTGAGTTCCCAATACTTGTACCGAGGCCAATGGATGCTCCACAAAGGCTAGTCGAGGAAGAACCCAGCGTTGAAGGACTTCTAGATGAGAACACACTATTAAAAGAGGAAGTCCAAGTACTTCGAAGGGAATTGGAGACATGGAAGGAAACCTGCAGAAAATTAGGAGAAAGGAAAATGTATACATTAGTGGAGGCTGCAGACCAGTTGGAGGGATCGAACTCTACCGAGCCTGGCAAGGAAGATGAGTGTGTGATTTTCCCCACTTGTGGGGAAATATTCAAAGAGGCAGGCCCCAAGATTATAATGTGCACTTGCACAGCACCACAGTCAGCGCCCACAACAGAGGAAAATGTAGAAAAAGAAGATGCTGCAACACAAGAACCAGCATCTTTAAACGTCCTTGTTGAAGTTGCCACTAATCCGGTGGTAGAGGAGCTAAAAGATGAAATCATGTATGATTATGGGGACAAAGAGTGCACTATAACCCTAAGATGCTCACATGACATAGAGATTGTAGAAGCTGAGCCACAAGGACAGGACATTGATGAACTTGAACAGGGGGCTGCAACACAAGAACTAGCAAACCTGAATATACTTGTCCAATCGGCCGAACAAGTGGGAGAAGAACTTGGGATGGAGGAGACTCTGGAACCTAATGAAGAGATTTGCATTGTAACTCCAGAATGTTCCCATGATATAGAGCTCATAGGAGAAGAATTGCAACAACAGGAGGATGAAGAAGTAAGCAAGGATGTTGCTACACAAGAACCAACATCCTTGGAAGTTGCAGCAAGGGTTCATGAATTGCAATTAGAAGATAACCCTGGAATGGATATCATTCCCGATATACAGTGGAGTGAGGATGAATAGGTACAGACACAGTCCTCATGTGACACCGAAATCCTTGAGGAGGAGCTGCACAATTAGGAAGGTATCCAATCTCAGAGGCAGAAGGATGAAGAAGACACTGTCACACAAGAACCAGTGTCTCAAAAAGCCATGAATGCAGTTGTTGAAGAGAATCTAGGGGATGTTGCTGACACACAAGAACCAACAAATCTTGAACCAAATTCAGAAATGCAGTTTGATCAAGAGAAAGACACTGCTACACAAGAACCAGTGTCTCAAAAAGCCATGAATGCATCTGTTGAAGAGAATCTAGGGGATGTTGCTGCCACACAAGAACCAACAACTCTTGAATCAAATTCAGAAATACAGGTTACCCAGGAAGAAGACACTACTACACAAGAACTAGTGTCTCTAGAAGCAATGGAAGTAGTGGATGAAGGGAGTCTAAAGGAATTTGTTGTCACACAAGAACCAGCAACTCCTATAGTAAATTTAGATGTGCAGAATGCTCAAAAGGAAGAAACTGTCCCACAAGAACCAGTGCTTCTACCCTTTAAAAACTTCATTGACTTAGACCCAGATCAAGAAGGGCATCATAAAAAGGAAATCTTGAACCTGGTAGACAAAATATCAACTCTGAGAATGGAGGTGACCAAATGGAAAATCCAGGTGGAGGAGTATCAGAAAGGGATGATTTCTCTCAGCGAGCATAGAAAAATCATCAGGGGATTGGAAGAGAATTGGGCAGAAGAACGCATGGGCCACAGAGTTTAGGAAGAAGAGCTGTAGAACAAGTTGAGAGAATTGAAAAAGTTTCAATCCATGCAGCGGGAGAAAGAACAGATGTACACCCTCTCTCAAGAACTCATGGGCACCAGGAAACCCTCTTCCTCTTATCCAGTATTCCTATTTGAGCAATTTGTCTCATTTAAATTTAAGGCTGTACAGGAAGGGAGGTCGTTCGAAATCACAACCTCAAAAAAGTTCTTGGAGACATTCTTTGGGAGCAATTTTGAGGAGCAAAACCTGCTGTGTGAATTATACTTGCATGAGATGGCTTTCCCTCTGTATCGCCACTCAAATCTTGTTCCATTTGCAGGGGATGTTCAGCTAAGAGCCTTTGCCTCTTTTGTAAGAAATCACGCTCAGTGGGAAAGGTATTTTTAGACCTTTTCCCATAATGAAGCTCACATTAAATTATGGATTTGAAGTGAGCCCCAGAATCCTGGTATTCTTCTAGCACGGTACAGAAATTTTCTTTCAAGACCTCCCCAGGCACAACATATCATGAGACTGTAGGAAGAAGTGATCTCCACTTGCACAAATTACATTTCCAGATATCAGCAGGTAGCATTGGAGGGGAGTAAGCATAGGTGGCAGGCTGCCTCCTCTGCACTCAGAAGCCGAGACCCCTACTTTTTTAAGAATTTCAAGCAGGAACTTTCTAGAATCAAGGGTTACGTAGGAAGTATGAGGGAGTGTGGAGTGAATTGGTTGGGTTTAAAATTTAATATCCCTCTCATTTGGTGGCCAGCAAAACCGTATAACATGGATTTTTCCTTCACTAGGGCAGAGGAGCAGCGATGCTGGAAGTATTGGGTTACTCATAGAGGCTTTTTAAAGGAAGATGAGGTGCCTGAGTTTCCCTACAACTTTTCCTCCCTCCATGAACAGAGCTCAGTACAAGACTCAGACTCCGAATGATGCAGGTTTTTGCATGAGGACATGCAACAGGATAGCTGGGGAGAGATGTTGAGCCAAGAATTGGCCCTTTTTAACCACCTTCAATCACCTTTTCTTCCCCTGTCTTACACCATTTCAGCATGTTAATCAGACGTGTTGTCCTCACTTTATTTCCCAAACTTCCAAGGTAAGACTGATCATTGCTTTATCTTATTAATGCTTATGATTGTGATAATTAAGGCTGTGTATCTCTCGATTGTGCTAACATGTTATGATTTATGACAGTAGTTTGAGATGAGTGGACTGCAGGAAGATGAGGTTGAATAAGTCTCGAAAGGAGGGATGATCACCGCTCAAGATGATCCTCAAACCCTTCGATCACCAATTAAGGCACATGGTTCCAATGCAACATCCTAGGCAGAGCTGTGACAGGGCAGCTGTAATAGAATGCGCTACAATTGGAGATCTTTAGTACATTACTGCTTGTTTATAATTGCGATCTGAAGAGATCGTCACTCCTGGGCCAATTAACAGCTTTCTCGCATTTACTATGCCACGTTTGTAACAGCTAGTATTATTTAGGGTGCCTGAAGATCAAGGATCTTCATGGCTGCCCTTTAATAGGATCGGATGTTATGATCTGCATGTATAAATATGGGGAGCTGTCTCGAACTAGGGGGTTGGAAAACAGATAATTCATTCATTGTATTAGGAGTGGAAACAACTTGTGTAATCTTTCTTTCTTTAATATAAGGAGTTACCTCTGATTTAAGAGAGTTGCACGTTGTTCATCCAGCATCTCTATGTGAAGGCTGGGCCCGCCTTCCAAAGATATTGCTGAGTTAATTTAGGACTTTTCAATTCAGTATTGTGTGATGTTTTGTTCATCCGATTTCCTTTGTACACAGGTGTAGTAGTGTCGATTTATAGTATAATTACGATTGCATTTTCTTAAGATTGGTAAGTGGTACAGAGTGATAGTCGACTGGGTAGGGAAATTTCTTTATGCAATTTGAGTGGTAGTTGTACACAACTTTGTTCATCCTATAGTTTCAAGTTGTTATCCCATGAATCCTTGCAATTTATCTTTCCTGTTATGATTGTTGATTTTCATTCCTGCAATTCAATTCCTTAGAGTAGCTGAACTCAATCCTTTGCAATTGAATTCCTAGATTAATATTTGATTTATGTTTATGGCTTTCAAAAGTAATCAGATTGAATAGGCAATTTACTTGTTTTGGGATGTGAATAGGATTTCCTTTTTAATTGCAATTGTCGTTGAATTTTATATCATTTTTCCTTGTTACATGGTAGAAGGTAATTGAAATTGTAGTATCTAGACGATGAATGGGATTACACAGATTCTTGGGATGGGCATAGTTGTTAGAGGATAAGAGTGTTCAATTACAGTGGTTGTGTGTTTAAGCATATACTGTGCATTTATCCTTTGAAATAAAAGACTTTCTCGGGTTGACAATAAATCTCGTATGCTCTATATGTTGGTAATCATCTACCTTCATATTGGGTGCTCGACAGCACCCTCCCTCAGAAGTCCAGATTTTGAGAAATATTTTATTTTGTACACTTTCGCATTTGACGATTCACTAGCAGCGGTGCTTACCCAAAAGGAAGATGGGGGAGATGAGTTCCCCATATCATTTATGAGCACTGGTCTGCAAGAGGCCGAATTGAATTACCCCAGCCGTAGATAAACAAGCTTACACAACATTCAAAGCGGTAAAACAATTCAAACCATATATACTTAAGAACCGGACAAAGGTAATAGTTCCACACCCAGTTGTGAGGTCTCTTTTCGTATAAAAGGAATTAGGAGAAAGAAGAGGCAACTAGGTAACAACTCTATAGGAGTATGACCTCAAATTCAAGCCAGCCTCCATAGTTAAAGGGAAAAGATTGTGCAAACTAATGACTGAAAGTAAATACAATGAAGAAAATAACTGGGAAGATGAAGCTGAGTTACATTTGATGGATGTATGTTCTCTTTTCATAGCTCCGGACTCTTGGTATCGAGACCTTATGCATTACCTTCAGGAGGGATTGTTATCAGAACATTGAAATTCTAAGTAAAGAAGAGCACTACGTCTTAAATCAGCCTCATACTAGATTGTTGAAGGAATATTATTTAAAAAGAATTATGATGGAGTTATTCTTATATGTTTAGAGAAAGAAGATGCGAAGAAGGTCATGATAGACTTACATGATGGGCCTGATAGAGGACATTTTTCTGGGAATACAACAACCCATAAAATTCTCAGAGCTGGATACTATTGGCCCGCACTGTTCAAAGATGCACATGCGCATGTCAAAAAGTGTGACATCTATCAAAGGTGTGGTGGAAGACAAGTTAAAGCAGCAAAACCATTAAAGCCTGTGATGATAACAGAACCTTTTGAGCAATGGAGGATGGATATCATTGGAGAGATAAAGCCAAATTATTCCTTGCAACACAAGTATATTCTGATGGCAACCGATTACTTCACTCGTTTGGTCGAAGCCATTCCGTTGCATAAAGTGAATGAAGATGCGGTCATGGACTTCTTGCAAGATCATATTATGACTAGGTTTGGAGTTCCAATTTCTCTAGTTTTCGATAATGCTACTTATTTTTCTTCTATTAGATTAACTGCATTTGCTCATGAAAAAGGAATTAAGTTGCATTAATCTACAAATTATTATCCACAAGGAAATGGTTTGGCTGAATCTACAAACAAGAATCTGATTAGAATCTTAAAAAAGACTGTGATGAAAAACCAAAGAAGTTGGCATTCAACATTACCAAATGCTCTTTGGGCTGATAGGGTCACCCCCAAGACTTCGTTAGGTGTTTCCCCATATACCCTTGTTTATGGAAAAGAGTCCATTATACCCCCCAATATCATGCTACCCTCTTCCATAATAGCTCAAGAATCAAGAGGATCAGATAATGAAGTCTTGTAGATGAGGGTACATAATATTTTGAAGGTAGAGGAATCTAGATCCAACGCCATAGAACATTTTAAACAACAACAGGAGGTAGTGAAGAGGTGGTTTGATAAGCACAAAGTTGGGACAAAATAATTTGAAGTAGGAGATTTGGTTCTTAAGTGGGATCAACCTCATGATGAGAAGGGAAAGCACACGAAGTTTCAACAGTTATGGGTAGGCCCTTTCTAGATTATGGCAAAGCTTGGCCCCTCAACCTATAAGCTGCAGGATTTACAAGGATGGGAGGAGAACTTACTAGTAAATGGTTTAGTTCTCAAACCTTATTTTTCTTGATTTTATTTTATTTTGTTATGTTTTGTACATAAATAATTGACTTGTTTTGCCACTTTGATTTGTTCCTTTCTTGTTTGTTTAGTTTAGTTTTCTTCTGATTCCAATAAAAGAAGCAAACATTTGGTTGCATGGAGAGCATCAGAACCCTTGATAAACTGATATTCTTTGGGCATTAGACTGTGTCTTATTGTTTGAATCTGATGGAATTTCTTCTAGTAAGTAGTTTTCCTAAATGTCTATGAACACATTGAGGTCCAGCTTAATCCCTGAAATAACTCAGAATCAAAAGATTTGGAATGCTATTTCGAGGCTCCATCCATTTCATATCTAAAACGTCCTAGGGGGTGACAACAAAAGACCCATGGAAAGGGGAGCAGGGTAAACAGTATATTATATCTAAATGATCCCATGCAAAAAATGGGAAGCTAAAAGGATAATAAGAGTCAAAACTCCTAAGAAAGCAATATTTATCGAAACAAAGTACTAAATTATATAAGTACAAATTGCCAAAAGTTCTTCTTCGTCCGTGAGCTGAAAATTAAATGCATCTCTCACACAAAAGGACACTATGGATAGAAGAGCTTGAATAAAATTTAGAAGAAAAGGCATGAGGAGGACTCAAAAGGACATAAAGTCCACAAACGAAAATGCCCAGTGGCATGGGAATGGGGAACAAATGAATATTTTTGTTTACCATGTGTTACAATCCTGTGGTGTCTAAGCTGGAAGCCACCCAAAGACAGAGGTAAAACGAAATCCACCCACTTAGCCTCAAAAGAGTTATCCTGACTTTGAGATTTTGGGTTTCATTCCCTAAAATAGGACTACCCTCAATTATTACAAGTGCATATATTTGACATTATGGGAATCCAGAAATCTAGAAGAATTCAGCATGTCAATTTTATTGCTAAACAGTCTGTTGCTCAAAGGGGAGTTTATTCAGAGATTTGAGTTCACCAGTGAGCTACCAGTTGTTGAAGTTGCAACTTTCCTAAATTTCTAAAAAAATTTGGACCCTCCTTGTTGATTTTATTGAAGGCCGTTTGTTCCCTTGTTGCTACGCATTTGGATTGTTTGAGGCCAATTTTTCTTGCCTTTCGGGAATCCGTTTGAGTTTGCGATGGTTTTTGACTGTAGAATTTAGCAGGTTTTTATGTTGTTTTATCGTTGCTGAGGTTTGGCTGAGGATTAAAATGGGATTTTCAGTTTCCATTTTTTGGAGGTCAGTTAGACATGGAGCTGATAATTAAAGCCTTTCGTTGAACCCGTGTTCTATTTTGAAAAAGATCTTGCTTTGCGATTTTTTGGAAAGTGTTTTGACTTGGATCGTAGGCCGAAGGCTGATTGAGATCCATTGTTGTGGTCCCAAAGTAAACTAACTTCCTGTCAGACAGTTTTTCCTTTCGCTGATGTCTTGTTCTATTTATCTCTGATGTTGACTAGTCTGCTGATTTTCTTGACTGTATAACTTCCGCCGTTGTGGCTATGTAATGCACTAACTATCTCATGCTCTAGAAGATATGACCCTCGACGTTTTATCGTGCCAATTTTGGTTTGTGTGCTGAAACCCCTAGATTGTAGGTTACCTGCCATTGCAGCTACGTAGCCCACTAAACGAATGATGTCGAGTGTTTCAATTCACCAATGGGGTTTTTTAATGTGCCCGTTTCTTAATCATTCCCCCATTGATTATTATGAGCTCGTAACTATTTTTGTAAATGACCAGTGTGCCTTGTCTTTCTTCAGGGTGAAATTTTCACATGAAAACCCAGCCTCGGTTTTCTTATCTTTCAGTACTTATTTTATTGGTATTATGGTTTATATTTATCGAAGGAGGTCAGAATAAATGATGATTTTTCATTGATCGTAGACAAGGAATATTTTCTCAGATCCCTTTGAAGATTATTACAGCGAAGAAGATGCAGTTGGAAGATAAAGCATGTTAAAGCATAAGGCACCAGAGTTGTTGCTCGAGGAAGAAAATAATAAGGGTTTGAAGAGGGACTAGGGAATGGTAGAGCGTGATCATTAAAGAGAAAAGGACCAGGCTTGGGTGGTTCATCAATTACCTAGCTATGCCTATTTTTATAAAATTCTTTATTTGAAACGTAACATTGAATCATGAGCATTCGCTAAATGACAAGACTGGAGACCGAAATGGTCGTGGGGCAACTGAAAGGTTTTGAGCTAGTTCTTGTATAAATATAGAATGGAAAGAGTGAGGAAGGTATTTTTCCCAGAGAGACTTGTGAACTACTTGTTGTAAGAGGAAATATTTCATTTTGCAATAATAAAATTACAATTTTGCATATTGGAGAAAGTGTTGTGTGGAATTTTCAAATGTGATGAAATGAACAATGTTGAAAGGGAACTATTTCATTTTCAAATGTGTTTCATTAACTGTGAGATCGTTCTGAATTTATGAACCTATGTTCTTATATGAATGTTCTCTAGTTTATTTTTATGATAGTTTCCACTATGAGTAATGAATGTTTTAACAGACGACGAACTATCTTGTTGTGCATATCTTGTTCATGTTTATGTGTTTTGATTCTAAGAACAACTATTTGTGATTTATCTTAACATATGAAAAGTATTACATTACTCATTAATTGATAATCTTTCTCCCTAGGGACAGCTTAGTTAATATTATTTTTCAGTTGTGTGTGATTTAGATGTGAGAGAGTCTAAGATGAGAGGTAAGAACCTCCGCATCACATTGTGACCACTCTTTGCATTCTTTATCAATATACATCTTAGATAGGCACTTACATATCATACTTAAAGTCAAAAATACAAAAAATATACACGGTGGACCGGACTGCAACTGGTAAAACACTATGTTTTTGTTACTTGACCTACGATAGTCAGGCCACAAACCGAACGGATTCCCTATACCAAACAGTCACGGGCTAGTTAGGAACGTTGGCTGGGGAGAATCCCTTTCTGTTGTTACTTGCGAATTTCCAGGCCTCAACACCTCTTAATATTTTTCTTACGAGTTTGATTAAGAAGGTTTATAAGATCGTTTACAAAACTAGACATCGATTTCATAAATAAAAAGGTTCTTAACAAGAATGGTTTCATTGTTTAAACATTAGGTTAAACGATAGCACAAATAAGATGATATTGACTTTATGTATAATATGCATTATCATTATGTGCAATGATATAAATAATTAACAATTATTTGCTTCGAAATAATGCAGTGAAGACTATACAAATGAACCCACCGTGATGTCGATCGATTGGTGGGCACATGGAACTCTCCTCGCCATGCAATACATGACTTATAAGCTTTACCTTGCAACCCTAGTCCATATTGTTCAGAGAGGGTTTCGGTCTCTACATGGTTGGGTTCACTATGACCATGAGGGCTCACAGTTGCTCGGCTCCAGCTCCACTGTCTGTGCATTTTTTTTTGAAGAGCCGTTGTTTAGGGTGAGAGTCATAAACTCATAGCTCGTGAATGAGTTGATTTTTGCGAACAATCTTGCTTTGCATGAGGATTGTATTACACAGTTGGTAGTTTCAGTGTTGAAGTCGTGGTTTGGCCAGTGCCTTGGCTTGTTCTTGCTCCAGTTGTTGATGTAGTTGTTAACTCGAACTCAGCTGCCTCCTTCTCAGGTGAATACGAGGGTTGTTGTGCTCGTGGTGTTGTTCTGCCTTCTTCGTGACCTCGGTTTTCAACATTACAAGTAACACATCATTTTTTAAAAAGTTGAAATCTATAAAGAATTTACACTTTCAGTTATAGATTCATGTTTTTAATTGAGTTTAGGTTTTCAATTTGCAGGTGATAGTTCGCATAATAATGGGAAGGAACCACTTCTCATTTGGATCGGTGTTTAGTCTACTGGTAAGCCCCAGTTATAAAATGGTTCGCCCTACTTGTACAGACTTAGGGGAAAATGTTTGCATTTGGAAGAAGTTATGGCAAGGTCTTTCCCAGTCTTGTGTTGTTGTTCCTCAGTTTATAAGTTTTGTTTTTGTTTTTAAAACCCTTGCTTGCAGCAGGGTGACTCTGGCTCAATGCCATGACGTGTAATACTTTCTTCTTGTGTTAAAAAAGGATTTTACATTGTTGTATGATTTGATATAAAATATGTTAGTTTCGTTTATTAAAACCCCATGTCATGATATGGGTGCACCGGCTCAGAGTTGGTTTTTGTACACTGTTTAAGTTTAAAGCCTTTTGGCCTGTCAAGCAATACCGGTTTTTAAAAGAAAAAGGATTTTACTTTGAGCTCGGACTCATTTTACCTTAATGCTATTATTGTGACTCTGTGTACTTAGGGTTTTTACCCTATTCGACTGTGAAGTAATAATTTACTATTTATTATTTATTTTGTATTAGGTTTTTGTTAATGGCTTTAAGACTGTCACTTAGTCATATTATAAGTTGTTTTACTTGCTGGCTTAGGAATTTCGAGCTAGGGTTTCTTGAATGAAACCCTCGTTTACATAAATCTTTCAATTTCTCTATTATTTAATAAATACTATTAATTGTTGAACCTGTTTTAATTAATGTTACAAGTGTGTTGTGAAAACTCTAAGTGATATTTAGCTGCCTGTTCTTTTATCTACTCTTAAGGACTATAAATAGTATTCTCATAATCTAATTTTTTATTTATAAATATACTCCAAAATAATTGGATTGTAGCTTATGTATTTTATTTACAAAAATGATTTCTAGTTTAGGGTTTCGACCTTGTAGATTATCTTTACAGGTACAACTTGTTGCTGAATTTAAAATAGTTCTTTCTTAAATAGGTATTTAATTTTTATGTTAGTTATAATCCTATTCTTATTGTTTTTTTTACTGAAATGTTAGCAAGAATTTTATTAGAGTTAATTGTAAACATCAATTTAGTAACTAGTATGTTCTTGGTAATTTAAAAATATTTTTCATAAAACCCTTCTTGTTTATAGTAACTATTGTCTTAGTTTAGTTAACATTATAAGTAAATGAACTATGTAATTATAGTTTATTTCTCTGTTTAACTAAATGTACTAAAATAGTTTACCTGTATCTTCTCTACTGCATTTGCAAATAGTTAAAACACAAAGGAATATATTGATAACATAACACAATTTATTCTCATGCATATTTTAACTTGAATAAAAAAATAATACTTCATTTATCTACTAAGGTATTTTCTTAACATAATAATAATCCTTCTATCTGTACTAAGCTAGTACTTTTTCTAATAGATTTACATACATCAGTTTGTAGAACAATAACATAGATAATCAGGTTATTGTTCTTTTTGATGATAACCTACATACTAAAATAAATTACTTGCTATTGTAAAATGCATAACATATCTAATCATTCTAGTCTCTTATCGTTTCCTTCACCTAATTTTAAATACTCTGTCTGTGCTGGAGTACGGTTTGGTCCTTCCAGACATGGAAAAACACAGATTAGAATTATTTTTCATCTCTTCAGATTCATTCCTTCAAAAATCTAAAACATGACTAACTCTAACATTTTACAACTAAATATTTAACATTAAGATAACAATCAGATTCACTTTTAACCATCTAACACAGTAAAACCAAAGAATATAGAACCTGATTAAGATGGACAACAAGAGTATTAGGAGGTCGTTCCTCCCTACCAAACTCCTAGAGAGTGCTCAAACAATGCTTCCTCAGGACCCCTGAGCCTGTTCTTGGTATTCTTGGCTGAGAACTAGTGGAGCATGTAAACAATAGACTAGTGTAATGACTTAGAAAACACTGTGCACTCAGCAGTAAGATCCTTCAGCTGAAAAGATGCACTAGATCACTTAGCAGTTAACCCCTCAAACTCTTTCCACAAATTCCTTTGCCATTGAATTTCTCTGAAGTACATTCACCTAAATGATGATTTCTCTAGAATGAGCATTCCCAGCTCTCTTCAATGGGAATTTTTATAAATATTGCCTAGGTCTTTTGGGTCAGTTTCCATTAATTGAGCCACCTGCTCTGATCCCACTTTCTTTGGGGATAATGACCCCAAATTTAGGGAGGTTTCCACTTGCAACAGTTGGAAGTGGTTTCAGGATGCTGCCACATGTCTGTTTTCTCTCCACCCAGTCTCCTCCACCAATTTGACCATTAAACACTCATTTAACAGCTCTCCTAAGTTGTTGTCTCCACTTTTATTTATTTATAATTAAACTATTTAGAATTACATTAAATATGCTTGACTTTTTTGAGTCATCAATTACAACTTAGCATTAATTTAACATATTGTCTTTATATAAAATCAAATAAAATAATATTGTTTCTGCAAAATTGGGGCATGTGACAGTTTGCATGCAATATGCGCTCGCATCCTACCCCATTACATCCTATTATCACCACCAGTCCCTTCACTAAGTGGGGGAATTGACTTCATAGATTGCAATCCACCTTTGATTGTGGGGCATCATCACATTATAGTGGCTATCAATTATTTCACGAAATGGGTAAAGGCTGTGCCCATGATTAAATCCGATGGTGAGACAGCATTTCATTTTCAACCAAATTATTACTCAGTTTGGCATTCCGAAAGAGCTTGTCACTGACCATGGCAGGCACTTTCAGAATAAAATGATGGAAAAGTTGGATTCAAAATTAGGTTATAAGCAGGAGCACTCCTCTTCTTATTACCCTCAAGCGAATGGACAGGTTGAAGCAATGAATAAATCACTTAAGTCTATTCTCCAATGAACCATCACACAAAGCAAGATGAATTGGAATATCATGTTATATCCTGCTCTGTGGGCCTATAAAACCACGGTTAATATTGCCACTGGTTTCTCTCCATATCAACTCGTACATGGGGTGGAGTCTATCTTTCCAGTTGAATGTGAAATCCCTTCGTTAGAGCTATCTATAGAGATTTTACCAGACACTTCCACATTGGAGGAACGTTTGGTCCACTTAGAGCAGCTTGATGAGCAGTGTTGAGATGCTTTAGTGGATCTAGAGGTAAATAAGAATTGCATTAAGGTCTAATATGATAAGTCTGTTCGTCTGAGGAACTTTAGTAAAGGTGATTGGTCCTTTTGTGGGATCAAGCTAAAGAACCCTTGGGGGTAGGGAAGTTCAATCCCATGTGGCATGGTCCTTACATAGTCAAATGTGTGCTAGAGAAGGGCTCCTATGAGTTGGTGGATTATGAAGGGATAGCCTTGGCAGAGCCTAGAAATGGGCTCTATCTTAAAAAATACTATGCATGATCTTCAGCTAGGGATGATTGTTATATATTATTGTACAATTTTGAATTGCATATTTAGGTTTTCTTATGGTGATCAGGTTTGCTTATTAGCTTTTGTTTCTTATGGAAGATGTAGTTGGATTCTTCCGCTTACATAGGATTCGGTGATGGTGCTAGCCATCACACTCAAAACTCAGCTTCGACTGCTTGGGTGATTTATACTCCTATGGGTTAAGTATTGTCTTCAATAGGCGTATGTTTACGGCCTTCTTTGAACAATGTTTCTGAATATAGTGTCGTTATCGAGTTATTGCGGGATTCCATTTCACATGGTGTTCTCTCTATCTTGAGGTATGTCTTGTTTCACAGTTAGTGGTTTCACAGCTTAATGGCTTGTATCGTATTAGAGATTCAACATTATTACGAAGATTCTTACGCGTGAGATTGCTAGAACGGCAATTTGAGAACATAACATACATACATGTTTCAAGAATTTTTAATCAAGTTGCTGACTCATATGCTAACTATGTGTCAGATTGGCATTTGTTTCATAGACCATAAGCATATCACAAACATACATTTTTACACACATGTAAATAAATAAAATCGATCATCATAAAAGTTTTTCATTAAACATCCAAAATGTGATGTCATAATACATAAAAGTCATAATACAAAATTGGGGCTTCCTAGCCACCAAAATATAATACACGGTAGTACAAAAACAAATATTCTCAAGTCTCTAAGCCTGAGGAGGAGGAGGGAAGTTTTGATTGTGGTAGCACACCACGGCTCTAGCTATCCATTGAAATAATCAAACCCATGCCCATGGTACACCAACCACCTAGTGCTGCATGGCCTCAGGCAAGTCCTCGACTTACGCCATGGGTACCCTATGTGTCAAGTGTACAAAGTTTGTGTGGATGCTTTGGAGTGTCCTCTCTACATCCGCACCCATGATGTTGTCTCCCCTTCCCCTCTGTCTATGAAAAGGAAAACCATCAGGTCACCGTGGTCCAACATTTGCATACACATGTGTCATCACACCAAAACATGTCTTTTTGAGTCAATATATCAAAAAACACAAAAAAATTAATAATTCAAAAAAATTAAAAAGAGGGTTTGGGATTCGTTACCTATGTCTCCATATGCCGCTTCTGGTGGTAGGGGCATGTACGAATCTCCCTGAAAATCTATCCCTGCATACGGGTAGTCATCGATGGAAATGATCTGTCACTGCCACCATGGAAAGAAGTCCACTGGGTAGGTGTTAGCCACCCTACCTCCACCCAGTCTGTGCATAAATTTTTCCCAACGTCGTTAGGCCAAATCTCAAACTCCGTGTGGAGGAATGTCCACTCTAGGGCTTAGCCCCAATACACGCTCAAAGAAGAACATGCCCAGTATGCTGCCGAAACCAAATTTTCTCACCCTACCCATCTTGTAGTCACTGAGCTGCTGCTTCATATTACTCGACAACGTAGTGCTCTAGTCGTACACCATGGGTCTCATACACTTGACTGCATCGAACATCAATGGCCACGAGGCCTGGTGGAGTGAAGCTAGTCTGACTATCCTACCGAGTACCAATAGTATGGCATTTAGTCCCAGCACCTGGATTGAGATTGTTGGGACTTGACTCCTAACATTTTTCGTGTCTAGAAAGTAGTACACCACAATGTACTCATCAATAGTTAGGCCACCTCCTAGCCCGCAAGATCAGATATTTACCACCATCAGGATAATCCATTGATAAAGAATATGTCCTCAATCTCTATACTAAGTGACATCCCATTAATGTGAAAAGACTCAGAGTTTGGATCCTAGTAATCCACTAGCATTTGCAGGAGTCTTGGTTTGGCCTCAAGATGCCAAGACACCAAAATTTATACAAACCGCATGCACGTAGATCTTGTTGGGCCATTAAGTCACCTTGAACAACCTCTTCTACATCACCATGTTACCTCTCCCTCCATTATAGAACCATCCTGCATATAAAACATGATTTTTGATCATTATTTTCCTTAAAAATCCTTATTCGCGGTTGCATACGCGACTGTTTGCAAAATAGCCACTTATGTACGCGATTTTGAGAGGTTTTTTCACATATGGCCTACCCTATATGTGGAAAAAACCTTGATATCCACATGGACCAAAACACATACTTTAGATTGGCCTAGA
Source organism: Pseudotsuga menziesii (assembly GCA_001517045.1). Lineage (NCBI taxonomy): Eukaryota > Viridiplantae > Streptophyta > Pinopsida > Pinales > Pinaceae > Pseudotsuga > Pseudotsuga menziesii. The sequence goes on along the minus strand of LPNX010364182.1, from coordinate 100,369 downwards.
AAATGAAATTGACCATGGAAACTTAAAAAAATTGCATGAAATGGGAAGAGGACACGAGGAGTTACCTAGAACAAACATTGTCGAATTTCGCTGGACAAGGCTCCCGGAATTCGGGTTGGAAGTTTTGAACTCAAATGGGCAAAAATTTCAAATGATATGGAATTTTTGAATTTTTTTACTATTTATAGAAATTTTTTGAAATTTTTGAAATTTTTTACCCACTTTCTATAGTTTTTTACCATTTCTGACCATTTTGGACTAATTTGATAATGTAGGAGTCCATTTTGAGCATGGTTTAACTATGGTTTTGATCCGTTTGATCTGATTTCATGTATTATGTCTAAACTAGCATGTAGGTTAGGTTTCACATCCATTTGCACTTTGCATGACCTTATGACCATTTCATTATAACCTTAGGTACGAACCCATTCTATCTTGTCACAAAACCTTCTTGTTGCTTTTAGAAGTGACATGATGTGAAAGGTAAAGATTGACCATACATGGGTGCCCTAGTTAGCTCCTATTTATCATTTGGTGCCCATGCCAATATTTTTTCATTAGGGTGTCAGAATCCTTTGTATAGTATCTCCATTACTTTACGCAAGAGCCTCATACTCCTCCTAATCTTTTTACTCGCCCTTTTTCCCAGCACTCCCTTATGTCAAGTTGTAATTGCATTATCATGAGTTTTCCTTTCCTTATTGAGCCTTATGCTGGCTTCCTTGACTTTGATTATCATCCATATAGCCCGAGCTTGTCTCATGTATAGCGAAGAAGAGCCATTTTACATATCCTTTGCAGCTTGATTCCCCATGTTTACCAGGAGGGGACTTTCCCCCGAGTGTCGTTATCCTACACATGTGTCCTTGCATTGAACATAGGTATGTTCCACTGCTTGGAACTAGTTTGTTTTCCCCTTGAAACTCGTCTCCTCCTAGTCTGTAACTATAAAGCACTTTTATTCTTTTTCAAGATTTTCAAAATATTTGAAAAAGTGTAAAAAAATAAAAAAACCAAAAATCCAGACAGGAAAAGATGTTATCTTTGGAAGCAGTCGAGTCATATCACCTTCAAACAGAGCATTGTATATCACATCCATTGGTTGGGTTAATAGTTTGACTTTAGGAGTTGTATGCATTTCTCTGAGTTTATCTCCACTGATTGGTTAACCTTCCAATCCGTATGGAGCCTCTATCGATGTCTCCTATGTCGCAGAGTGTCCCAGTTTTGTATATTGAGTCTATCTTGCCTACATTTAGTCACCATTTTCCTTTATGCTCTTGTTCGAAGGAAGTTGAATCTTGAGTCGGCCATTCCTTAGTTCTCTTGACTTTGCATGTCGGCCATTCCTGATACTGGTACTGGTTCATGCACATTATGATCGAGTCCTTCCACATTATACAGCTTTGTTGGGTACCTCATGTTTGATGATGGGGGATTCCTTAATTCCCTCCTTCTAGCAGATTTCATCCCATTGACTTCAGATCATTTATTCTAGGATAGGAGTATAGAGTCATTTTGAGTGCCTTGAGACTTGCAGTCATCAGTGGTAGGTTCTCTCGCCATCGACAATTTTTGCGAATACATCAATGTTCCTTGATCAATGGATTCTTTCAAGTGTTCGACCTCAACACATTTATTCACACTTGTTAGTTTTCACTCTAGTACCTTGATTCCCATTTTCATTATCAGTGGGTGATCTTGCGTCTGTTAACGGTATACATCAATGACCGAAAATCAGATGATGGACTACTATGTTTGACCTTGACACCTCTATTCACATAGTAGGACATGTACTCATAGCGGATTGTGTAGAAGACCTTCCATATTGGTGGAATTTCATATATGATACCTCCTTGATTGTGCTAGTGTTCATGAGATTTCAGCTCTCGTGACTTGATTCCAGTGTATGTCAGATATCTTCAGCCATTATGGAGATCATGATCTTTTATATATCTTCATCATGGAGATTCTGATCTATCTATATTGTACGTGGCGATGACCACACATGTCATATTTTGTATCATGCCTATTCATGACCATTGTAGTCTTGTGTATCTGGGACTAATGTAGGTAGTTGCAGTCATGTGCATATTTTGGTTATTATATTATACTATTGGATGGCTGGTTCTTCCACTTGGTTCTTCATCGCTCCACTTTTGGGATGGAATTATAATGTATTTCGGCCATCGTATCACTCCTGTGACCTCACACATTAGGGGGCATCTGTTACAGCTGATTTTACCACACATGGTGGATCACACATTTATGGCCTTCCCTATCCCTCTGCAGACTCTTCTGACCCCATGGAGCATTTTTGTACCTTTTATGTTTCCAAGATCATCCCTAAAAACATGCATTATTTTCCATACGTGACTTTTAAACCTATTCTCACATATATAGGTGGATATGACACTTAAACCCATGTACATCAGGATGTGTGCAAAAGGACAAATAGTTTTGGATTTTTCCTTGATGTTGAGCCAAGTCACTCATCTCTTGGCCTTCCATATTCCTTGAGATCTCTTGGATTCAACCTTCCATTACCCCATTGAGGCACTATATAAGGAACCCTTTGGATACATTGAAAGGGAGAGGAATTGAAGAGCAAGAAAACTATAGTCCACTATTGTCTGAGCTTATACTTGAGTCTGCATCCCTTTGTCCCTTGGAGCACTTTGTGTTATTCCCAATATTTCCTTTTCTTGTGAGCTTTCTATTGAGAGATGGAGGATTGAAGTGGTGGAGGCCCAGGTGGAGGATTCAGTTTCTCTGGTTCGCAGACGTGGCAATAGAGGTTGTCATTCTTGTAATCTCTGATTTATATTAATAGAAATATATTTTCCTGTCCAATAATGTGTATTTAAATGAATATTGAATCCATGTATTCTTTTAAATTCTTATATGTTATTGATTATATATGTTAGATTAGGTCTAACAGAATTATATAGCATGCTTGTCTTGTTTGTTGATTGTTGAGAGATCAAATTGCTAACACAAGTGAGATTGGAAAATGTCAACGCGGATCTACATCAACCATCCGGAATAAGGTATGTTTTGAGATCCTTTAGTGTTAGATTTTTATTTCTCTTGCATATTGGGAAGGGATTGATTTATGCAATTACTCTGTCTGTTGTGGTACCCCAAGCCATAGGAAGTTTTCTTCATAACACTTATGCTTACACAATATTGAATGTTAATGGAATAAGTTATTCTAATTCACTTGCTTCAATGAGAATTTTTACCATATTACTACACAAGAACAAGAATAAGAACAAGGATATATTCATGGTTTTATCATCTTCTAGTGAGACCACAGGGTAGTATACAAGTTTCCTCCATAACTCTGTAACTGTTTGAGGAGAAAAGGAAAGGGTTTAACGTTCAATTATGTTTTCGTGTTATTTGAGAACATAAACCATCTATCATTTAATATAAATATGTTTAATGTTAAATTTGATTGCATATATATCTTAACATGTGATTGAAAATAGCATATTCTTTTGTTAGAATGTTTATCTTTTAATTACTTTTTTTGCAGTTAATCAAAGGAATTATTTAGATGAGTTTATTTGAATTTCATTGTTATGCATTATATTTTTGTGTTATCAAGATTTTGAGATATAATTATAGAATCCTACTTCATTATGAATTCCGCCAAAAGTATATTGCTGTGCTCATGGGTATTTACAATAGATAGTGGGAGTAGAGTATTTTCACTTGCATGGTTTTATGTTACCATTTATCTCCTAATTGCATGGTTTTATATATTTATATAGTATTTTATAGTAGCCTTTTTTTTATGGTGGCACATTATCCATTTTGGATCTTCTCCTTATATAGTGATGATAAATATATATGGAACACACATGACGATATACCTTGAAAGAGAAAAGATTAAAGTCCTTGGTTCTGTTGGTCCTGTATGTAAAAGGGGTTGTATCCCCACCTTTATGGTACACCTTGGTCTTGTGGGTATGGGGGTTTCCTTAGCACCTTGTTGTGACCCTTAGCTGAGTTATGGTACTTTTTGTACTACCACCCTTATTGTTTGTGGTACCATGACCTCTTTGATATGATGACCTAACCTTATTGTTTTTATTGTTGTTATTTATGTGACCATTTTGACCGTTGGTACCCTATACTAAGTCTACCTATTTTTATTTTATTGGTAACCATCCTAAAAGTTGGGCTTGAAGAACGATCCCTTATAAGTCCTTTCAAGTTATAAAAACCACTCTTATCCTTCATTATGGATGCATCAAAGAAGATACATCTCATCTTAGATCTTTCAGTTTGGCATCAAGGAGTATGTTGCCATTTTTTCACTGCTTCACCCCTAGGTTACTGGATCTCAGTTTAAGGGTTGCTTTGTGCTCCCTTATTTTCTGAATCACAAGTTGTGTTGAGTTGTGACCTTATGCATATGACCTGTGGACTGTGTGGTGTCTCTCTTGTTTAGGTGTGACCTTATGCATCTAACCCATGGAATGTGTGGTGTCTCTCCTGTAGCCATGTTGGGACATGACTTTATGAAGCTGACCCGTGACTATATTAGGTTGATTCAAGACCATTTTTCTGCTTAAAATATAGGTCGTGTTCACTTCTATGGACTACTCTTGGATTGTTAGCTTTGGAATCATCCCATTGGGGATGCTAAAACTTATTTGTGACTATGTAGGGTGTATCCTAATGGATTGTGACTATATATGATCTCTCCTAGATGGGCCATGGACTGTGACGAACTCCCTCATCCTTAAAGTGGACTGTTGTAACCTCTCCTAGCTAGGCCATGGCTAATTTTACCCTACCTTTATGTACATGACTTGTTTGGTGTTAATTAGGCTAAAGGGAGTTTTGATATCTTAAGGTTGATTAGTTGTGTTTTGGGCTAAATATCACTGCTACTATCCTACTAGGGTCTTCGCACATGGTGACTGAGATATCTTTCTTTCTACTGTATGTATCGAACCTCAACCTACAAACCTACTCTCTATCAAGGTATGTCATCTATTCCTTTGGTGACTTGTCCTTTCAGTGACAAGATATGAACCTAAAAGTATCTAAGTATAATGCTAATCCAAATAGTTCTATACTATCTTTATTATTGTTCTTTGTTAACTCGTTATTAAATTTACTAGTATTGTTATTACTGGCAATAGTGTTTTGACTCTTTTGAGAAAGAATTACAATGTTTAGCAATATCGATCCTTAACAAAAGTACCTTTGCTTATATTATTATTATCTTGGGATTGCTTATTTTGGGAATAAGATTTTTGTTTCCTTTATCTATCCTAATGGTTGGTTGATTCTTAATCGTGCCTTCATTGTTTTCAATAAAGGGTTAGGGATTTTTTAAAGAGATTGCAATGTTAATATTCTCAGTAAAAATCCCATTTTATGATAAAACTTGCAAAAATAATTGTCTTGGTCTATTATTTTAGTCCATGTCATGCTCCCTTGCATTGTGATAAGCTTATCCAACATCTATATTCCTTGCATAAATCCAAGTTGTTTTTCATTTTAGTCAATAGATTCTTAACTTCGAGGGGTAACGATCACCTTCATAGTATAGGAATCCTTTTGTTTCTCTAGTTTTTTATGCACTTTAGTGATTCATAGCTTCTTATATTTTTGCATGAACATTGAATGGTTTAGACTTGCTTAGTGAAATACATGTCAAATATAAGGAAAGTCATAAGAAGTGAGTGTTGGGTGTAACCCCTAAGAATGGGGATAGGCTCTTGTGCAACATAGGTGCAAATATGAGTATGAGGCCATAGCGTAAACAATGCCTTTGGCATAATCATAATGTCTTTAGTTAATATCGATATGCCCTTGAGACTATCAAGAGAATTCAAATGTTGTGGGAATGCACTTGAATTGTTTATTGATGAAGTAAGAGCCAAATCGATGTTTGTGCTTTCTGTTTAGTCTTTTTAAATAATGTAACTATCCCTGCCGAAGCCCTTAGTCATTAAACTAATGGCAGTAAGTGGAGGATAATAAGGGGTTACATACTATAGGATAAAGTTGAAACAACGAAACTAATAATTCTACACTAAACATAACAAACCCAACACTAGTGGAAAATAAGAGATTAGTGACCAAGATACCAAACATTTTGGTCTCCATAATTTTTTTAAGGGATAAATTACCAAAATTGATAAATTTAAGTGAGCTAAGTAAAAAAGACCAAGATAAATGACCACTTTTGGTCACGGGATAAAAACCAACTAAAAATGACCAAGATAAATGACCAAATTTGGTCACGGGATATCTACACTAAAAGTGACCACATAACAATTGGTCATTTATTTGGTCATTTTTAGTTGTCACTTCGACAATGAAAAAAATTACAAATTTGACAATGAATTTGTACATTTTACGAAATTCTAACGCTGCAGATGGATGTCGAGACTCTTTTAGAATTTAAGGAGGTCTCTGAATCCATCTACAATGTTAGAATTTAGTAAATTCTAACATATATAATATATATCTACACATCCCTATATCAACAAAAATGAATTAATGCATCCCAACTATATGTTAATTTCGACATGACCTTGGCATATAAAAAAACACACTAAACCTTTAAACCCACTAAACTTGGTCATATAATGTTAATTATAAGGCTAATTTGCATGACCTTGGCATATAATTATAGGCTTATAGGCTTATTTGGACACAACCTTGGCACCTTGGCATATAATTATAGTTTTTATAGGCTAATTTGAACACGACCTTGGCACCTTGGCATATAATTATAATTTTTATATGCTTTTTACATGACCTTGGCATATACTTATATAAGTTTTTAAAAGGCTTGACAAGATAGCTAGTGGAAAAAACCAAAGCAATAAAAGATATGGGTGATATAAACAGTGTCGTAATTTGAAATTTATAATTAACACATGTTAGGACGATGTAGTATGCATAGAATCACTACTACATATGGCTCAAAAGTCCCACGAGAGTTTTCCATGAATAAGTTAAAATCAAAATTTTCGTGGAAAATTAGTTTAAAATTTTGGGAAAAAAAATGAAAATGTGCATGACTATCGTCACTATAGCGACGCATAGTCCATAATGTTGTTATAGCGATGTATATTACATTCATTGCTAAAGAAAAGAGGTGCAGCCAGCGTTCAAAATTGAACCCTTCTCAGCCCTTCCTAGAAGTGTAAAGTTAAAATTGCCCTTAAAAAAATTTTAAATCTGAATTTTACCCTTCCAGTTAAAAAGGGCATAATCTATATTAACATTTCAAAAGAAGGGAAACATTTGAAACTACCCATATAAATTTCTCAAGATGTTGAAATTCCTTTGCTATAAAGTTCAACTCATCATTCAAAATATTGGAAATATGATGAATTATAATCACTCACTCACTCATGTTATGCACTCACTACTTAGCTATGCAAGATAACCAGTAATCATTGATGACTAAGAGGCACTAGCCATATAGATGTGACTTTAACTCTAAAGAAAAACTACTAGTCTAATAATAGGCACGAAACGAGCTCAAAATTTTGTGCCTACTACCTATGTGAACCTCGCAACCAATGTCCACTCTTTTTTTGTCAAAATGAAATTCAAAAGGCTGGTTTGATAAGTCCTCTACAAGAATTCATTTCTTGCATGAATATCATGGACTCATGACAACTATAAACCACACTCGATGTCATGCAAATAGAAATAATGGCATGTAGCTAGGATCACAAACTGTGCAGAGGTTGATTTATGCATTGCTATAGAGAGGTTTCATTGGGCACACGATATGGAGAAACAATGGTTATTAATAAAATTTAAAAAACAATTGCTGGCTCAAGAATTGTCTTCAATTTTATGGGTAGCATGATCGTGATGTAATCTCCCTCCGTCCTTCGAAACATTTCTAGTTTCTCATAACATTTGTCCTCAGTGCCACCAAAATACATAAAAATTTACTTGCCTTTACATCCTCTTCTTTTTAAATCCTCATCTCATAGCCATAACTAAGGATTATTATGCATGCACATCCTCACCTTATAATATGAATTGGTTCAAGGCGCAAAGACAACCATATAATTTTAAAATATGTCAAGATGCAAAGAGTAAGAGACAACTATCAGTAAGTCTTATATTAAATTTACCATATAAATGTTTAATTAATAGTATCAATTGAGATTTGACACGTTGAATTTTTGTTATCTTCTTATCACTCCTTAAAAATGTGATTGCAAGGCGTTCTTTGAAGGTGAAGTCCATAATTTTAGGTCTTCTTCCTCATTATCATGCTTTTTGGTAAAGACAATAAAGAGGGTATTGGCCTGCATCAGCATGGAAAATGGTTTTGACATAGAGGTTATATACATTAATTGTTTTCATTAAATAACTTAAATTCTTACTTGCGACTATCGATTCACTAAATCGTGGACTAGTACAAACACAACAAATTTTAGACCACGAAGCCCTTAATTACTCACACGTGGAACTTTAAAAAATCTAGCCATTAATAAACTTTTTTTGGTATTTTGGTTCAATTTAAAAGGCAGATTGTTGAGACTCATACATGTAGTGAGTTTCAAGGATTCAATTGACTCAATTGACTTAGGCTTGATTCCATTTCCCCTCCATCCCATACATGTATGCTTTCACAACAAGTCTTGAACAAAATTTTGATGCCCTAACCCGGGTTATGCTAGCTTTGCTAACTTGCTTGGTATGTAGGAATTTTTTTTAATGTTTTCTTAGTTGTGTATTATTTTTGCTTAGGTGCCCAATCCTTATAATTCTTACATCTATCAAGCTTGGATTACACATGGATGCCCCAATATGGTTATGGCATAATCTAAGTAGTTTTTTTGTATAATGAAGTATGCTCCAACTTGAAAAAATACAATTGAATAATTGTTATGTTACTGTAACATATATGACAACTTAATGTGTTCAAAATAAGTTTTCTTGAAAATATATCATTTTTCCATGTAGATATTAAGAATTTTTCATATAGATATTAAGAAATGCTTAATTGTTTAAAAATATAAAAAATTGAATTAACTATTTAATATATTTTTTTTAGGATTCACTTGTACAATTATTTATATTACCCTTCATTTCTAAAAGGATCAGAGAATGAATACCCTTCCAATTAATTGAAATTAAGATGCACCCTTCAAATTCGATGACTACAGGCAAGAAATCCTGGAACATAGAACCTCAGAGATATTGATGTTACCCTGCAAGATGGGCAACTCACTGCAAAACTCGTTCCCAAAACCCTAAACCATGAGTCCGAGGCCGAAAATGCATTAATTCTTCGAATGCCAGTATACCCAGATGGCATCCTGAGATTCAAGGTGGATGAAGACATGAAGAAGGAGGAAAAGAGAAAGCGGTTTGAGGTTCCCGATGGCTTGGCTGAATATCTGGAGGACAGGCGCCTCTGGCTGCATAGAATCAAGCACGAACAGGATGGAGTTTCTTCCATTTATTAAATCACCACCTATGAGGCCGTCTTGCAGCATGATCCACTAGAAATCTATGTGAGAAGAGGTAAAAATAAACCGTCTAGTCTTGTTTAATAGTAAAGGGATTTTCCATTTCGAGCAGCTTAGAAATAAGAACGAGGAAGAAAATTGGGATGAGCAATTTCGTAGTCATACCAATTCCAGACCCCATGGCCCCCAATCTATTAACCTAGGCATTTCTTTTCATGGGGCCAAACATGTGTATGGGATACCCGAACATGCCCCTGGCATTGCCGTCAAGCCAACTAGAGGTCTCGAGGTCAATTTTGATCCCTATCGTTTATTCAATCTTTATGTCTTTGAATACATTAGTGAATCCCCTTTGGAATCTATGGTTCCATTCCTTTCATGTTGTCTCATAGCAAGGAATAAACAACTGGTTTTTTCTGGCTAAATTCTGCCGAAATGAAAATAGATGTATTCACTACCAGGTGGGATGGGGGTTCTGCTTCTGATTCTAACCCGAATACCGACTCGATCCATACCATGTGGATGGCCGAGAGTGGTATCGTGGATGAATTCTTTTTTGTTGGTCCCGGCCCCAAGGATTTTATGAGGCAATATGCTAGTCTTACTGGAACTTCTGCCATTCCACAGCTTTTTGCAACTGCCTATTACCAGTGTCGTTGGAATTAAAGAGACGAGGAAGATGTAGCCAATGTGGATTCCAAGTTTGATGAGTTTTATATACCTTATGATGTTCTCTGGATTGACATTGAGCACAAATATGGGAAGAGATACTTTATAGGGGACAACTTGCTCTTTCTGAATCTAGGAGAGATGTAGAATAAGCTCATGGAAAAAGTATGGCAAATGATGCCTATTGTCGATCCTCATATTAAGAGGGATGATGGATTTCCGATGCATAAGGAAGAGACTCAAAATTCAAAAGGGGTATTATGTTAAGGACGTCCATGTTAAGGATTATGACAACTGGTGTTGGCCAGATGCATCATTTGATTTGGATATTCTAAATCCAGAAATCAGATCATGGTGGGATGGCAAGTTTTCTCTTATCAGCTATAAGGGTTCGACACCAATCGTTGTACATATGGAATGATATGAATGAACCTTTTGTATTCAACTGTTCAGATGTATGTTATTGTTCTCACAAGATCCCATTATTTGCCTTGAATTTTTTATTTAAGATACAAGTTCATGAGCTTTGAAATTCATAGATAAAATTCATTGGAAGGATAGAGGCTAGAGAAATCAATGTTTGGAGTTTTGATTTGTTTTCTCTATGATTCTCCCTTCTATGGTGTAGGAAACAATTCCTAGAGATTCTCTTCACTTTGGAGATGTTGAGCACCGTGATGTTCAAAATGCTTATGGATATTTCTTTCATATGGGTTTTGCTGATGGTCTTCTGAAACAAGGAGGTGGGAGTGACAGGCCATTTGTTTTATCACGTTCCTTTTTTGCTAGAAGCCAAAGGGTCGGCACAGTTTGGATGGGAGACAATACAACGGATTGGGACCAACTTAGAGTTTCTATTTTAATGTTGTTAACCCTTGGTCTCACTGGAATGGCATTTTCTAGTATACAATTGTGGTGATATATTGCATTAACCATTTTTGTAGACTTTTATAGAAGGAACTTGATATCTACTGTAATTTTCCTGCAAATGTTGATGTTGGTGTATTTTTTGGAAATCCTGATCCCAAATTACTACTTTGATGGTACCACTTAGGTGCATATTACCTTTTTTTAGAGCTCATGCACATCATGACACCAAGAGGAGAGAGCCTTGGCTATTTGAGTAAAATTTATCTACCCTGCTTATTTTTGTTTTCTTTCTCATGGCCTGCCACACACCACAATAACTTCCATAGTTTTGGTTCTATTCTTAACAGGCATTGTTTTTTGTGGCACAATATATCTGTAGTGATTTCTTCAATGTGTCATGCTTTGAATTTTGTCTTACGAAAAATCAAGTATTGGGACTATTTTTCACATTTTCTGATTGAGGCCATGAAGCTCATACTTTCTGAAAATCAAAATAGATATCAAGGCCTGCACGGCTTAAATAAAAATTCAAATTGGGTCTTGCTTCTGTCCAAGCGAAACACTTTCATTGCCTCAACCGAGCATGAATTCTTCCCATCCCATTATAGTCACTATCTTTTCCAAGCTATAGTGTCCAATTCTGACCACCATAGGATTTGACCAATGTGCAATATATAACATTCCAAAATTTCCAAATCTGTAGAAAAATAGAGTTTCTATCTGAACACCCTATAGGCCTTTTTTGTATCTCAAGCACATAGTATTACCATTTTTTAAGGTATTAGTAAAGGGTACTAAGTACAACTATTCTTTAATCTATATTTCTTAAATATGTTCTTCATTTAAATTTTTTTTTAATTTGGTTACTTTTTACATGCAACTCTTGGTAGAAAGGATAACAATTCCTCCTTAATTCAATTAACAAATCACCTCATTTTTTAGAGATTAATAAAAATGCTATTAAATACAAATTCAAATTGGGTATTGCTTCTGTCCAAGCGAAACACTTTCATTGCCTCAACCGAGCATGAATTCTTCCCATCCCATTATAGCCACTATCTTTTCCAGGCTATAGTGTCCAATTCTGACCACCATAGGATTTGACCAATGTGCAATATATAACATTCCAAAATTTCCAAAACGGTAGAAAAAGAGAGTTTCAATCTGAACACCCTATAGGCCTTTTATGTATCTCGAGCACATAGTATTACCATTTATTAAGGTATTAGTAAAGGGTACAAAGCACAATTATTCTTTAATCTATATTTCTTAAATATGTTCTTCATTCCAATTATTTTTTAATTTGGTTACTTTTCACATGCAACTCTGGGTAGAAAGGATAACAATTCCTCCTTAATTCAATTGAAAAATCACCTCATTTTTAAGAGATTAATAAAAATGCTATTAATAAATGATACAAAGTATAACTATTATTTTCCTTGAATTTGAACATAAACACCCAAGATCTTTACCAATGCTTCTCGTAAAGGTTAACCAACAAAAATCATGTAAAACACTCTAGTTAACATATTAACCTATGTTTAAGTAAAGTTTACAAGATGAAGAGCCATGCCTCATCACTATCAACCTATTTTCAAGTGAAGTTTACAGCATGGAGAGCCTTGTCCCATCGCTATCAGTACATGCATTCCATCATGATTTCAGTCAAACAATTATGAAAAATGAAAAGGGATTCATTTATCTATCAAAACAAAAACCAAGAAAAATGCCATCTTCTAAAATTTCCAACTTTAATCTATTAACAGTTAACAACATCCAAAAAGCCTTCAAATTCTATTTATCCATCTTCTAGGTGACACCCAAAGTATTTTCCCTGGATGGAGATAATGGAATTTACCACAAAATAAGGTCAGTTCAAGAGCAAATCCAAATAAGGTGCAGGACCTTCCCTTAAGGAAAAATGGCAGAGAATTGTTTGAGCTCATGTAAGACCCATGCCCAACCCAGTAAATCCTTTCAGGTCAAATAAAGCTACCATATAATTTCACCTTAAAAAAGGTGAGGCTTTTAATGGCCAATCAGTTAGAAAGGAAATAAGAGGATCACAAGCCATATATACAAACCTTCATTTGAATACAAGAGCTATTTTTAATATTTGTTCTACAATGTAGAAAATTAGTAAGGAGTTATTATTGACCTCCCAATTATATTTGAGCTCCAACTTTAATTCAATTTATCTTATCCTTATTTATGGACTTCTGTTTGAATCCAAAGCCTTTCTTCAATCAAATTCCTATCATACATTATGAAATATTCATAAATGAATGACACATACCTCCCAAGCCATAAAGTGATATTTGAGCTCAAGCACAAAGATAGTTTATCTTTCCATAATTATGAACCTCAATCTGAATCCAAGGTCTTTCTTCAATCAAATTTATTTTGAACAGTTACATATTAGCTCAAGCACAAAGATAGTTTATCTTTATTTATTATGAACCTCATTTTAATCTAAGGTCTCTCTTCAATCAAATTCCTTCTGAACAGTTGTATTTCAGCTCAAGCACAAAGATAATTTATCTTTCTATAATTATGAACATCAGTTTGAATCCAATGGTTTCTCTCCAATCAAATTCCTTTTGAACAGTGGTACATTATGAAAAAATTCTGATACATCATGAAAATTTGAAAATGGCTGATGTAGACCTCCCCAGCCATGATGCATTATGAAAATTTACAAATGGCTGATTAGACCTCCCAAGCCATGGAATTATTTTCTAGCTCCATCTCCAATTTGGTTTTTCTTTTCATACCCTTATAAATTATTTATAAAATAGGCCACTGAGTCTACAAAATAGTTCCATATGGTCAATAGTGAGAGACCCAACATCTCAATGATATTCCACAGGATCACCGAAAGAATCTTAGCAAAGGCATGGAGGGCAGTGTGTAGATGAACCAAAAATTCATAAAATATAGAACCCAAGAAGCCGACTAAATCACTGAATGCATCCTGAATCAAGCTCACACACCCAAGTGCTGATGTAATCTTCAAATATGTGATATACCCAATCACATACTCCAAAATTATGGTAACCCCCTACATCATATTTTCAAGAATTGCAAGAATTATTGATATAGGGGTCCTCAATATATGGATTAATGCCATTGATGCCACTGTAATGATCCTAAACATAGCATATGATAATATGCCAACTATTAAGATAAAAATATTTGATAGGATACACATTTTTACAGATGAATTTAGCCTTCATACCCATTTATCAAAATATTGTTTTCCCCATTTTTATTTCTAGACTGTTTTTGCCATTGTTGTTTACAGAAACAGAATATCAACGTGAAGTTTGAACAATGAGATTTACATAGTGAATAAATTCCAATCATTTGTGTGTTCTGTCAGTGTTTGACAAAACTCATTTCTTGTGTTTTGTTGGGGTTTGATAAAGCACAAAGGTCAGGTTTCCATCTAGGTGATAAATAGAAGCCCACCTACAGAGATGGGTGGGATGGCCTGCAACCAAACAACCAGAATGCGTGATGTCCACAATTGATAACATGGAGCCCAGGTATGGATGACCCAACATTGTTAAAAGAAAATGATTGCCCAATAGTTAATGATGTCCATTCCCCGTCACATGATAACAAGACCATTATCAAATTTTCATAGGCTTTAGAAATTGTTTTTCAATATCCCCAACTCAATATATTTTAGTTTCTTGTGCAAAATTTATCATGAAATGGTGCCTTTTTAATATTTACACTTGCCTTATGTTGATCATTTTTTTCCTCTTGTATGGCTCTTGCAACAGTTTACTGTTCGCTTGCAATCTCTCACAAGTGAATGAAATTATTGTTGCATCGTCCTTTTTTTATCTAGTTCTCTAATGAATATGAGATTATTTGGTTTGTATTATGTAGTTGGATATATTGATTGAAAGAATTTATCTCCTCATGAATATAGATATATTTTTTCTTAGGAAAATATTGTAAACTTTTAGTTCAGTATGAAAAAACTTGCATCTATAAACATCATAGAGCTCTCTGATGTTCATCTCCATCACAAGCTAGTGTGATACCTCATAGTCAACATGTCAACCAAAATAAAATGTCCATAATCATAAACTACTCTTAAGACTTACGTATAGTCATATGTATATGTAAAATACAAAACAGGGCTTTGAGCCCATTCATCATTAAAGTAAAAAATTGAAAACATGTATATCCAGTGATGATGGATTGATCAAAATAGAAAGAGAGAAATGCAATTATATTAGGTATATAGGGATCTTAAAGACTAAAACCGAACTCTGAAATCAGACCAAAATCGAACTCTGAAATTATTAAATAATATTTATGTAGAGAGATAAATCTTTTGCAAGTGATTGCGGTCATCTTGTATGGGAGATAGAATATCTTATGAGAAAAATATGGAAACTTGTTGACGAGAGTTGTTCTTCACCCCCTATTGAATAGGGCGATATCATCATTTACCTCCTATAAATGAAAAAAATGAATCATTCAATTGATAGAAACCTTGTATTCTCTTAGGGAGAGATGGACCTTTTTCACTGGTATAAATGTATTGAAAAGGGTAGCAACAAGTTAATTTAAACATGCTTGAGCTATATTGGACTCTAGATTGATTTTTTTCTAAAATGAAATTTCAACTGTGCACATAGATAAGTCAACACTATCTTACAATTTTACCTCCATTAAATTAGGGATTATTTACTCGGTGTCTCATTGATAGTTTCAACTGTGCACTAGGGAATGATGTATCAATCCTCCTAATTTTCTATACCTTTATCCCAGACTAAATTATGGTGGATGCATGCGTTATTCCAACCACATGCTAGGGTAATTCGTTATTCCAACCACATGCTGGGGTAGGTGGCCACATGAAAGATCCATAGATGAATCTATCAAGATGTCACATTATGAGCTATCGAAAATAATGTGAAGAGATGGCATGGTTATATATTTATAAGTTTACCTTTTGCCAATCTCCTTGCATAAGGATTAAAACCAAAAAAAACATGTATCTATGGAAACACAATACAAATGAACATTATGTAATTCATTATTCTTGATATTTGGGACTATCCATTAGTTCCTTGAAAAAGAGAATTCATTATTCTTGATACTTGGGACTATCCAAAACTTTAGTTCCTTGAAAAAGAGAAGTGGTATGATTATGTTATTTTGTTGTGAGATAGAGAGGCATTTTTATTTGAGATTTTGGGTGGATTAGGATCTATGTTTTTTCATCTATAAATGAGGATGAGACAACTTTACTGTGGAGATTGATTTTATGGTAGTATTTAAAAATTCAAAATAAACAATTATAAAAAAAAAGAATATAAAAATTAACTATAATTGATGCATGGATAACAAGAAATTAGAACGATTGATTACAATTAAGAATGGAGAACAAGTAACAAATTAACTTGTTCATAACACTTGTTAGTAACACTCAGCTTGTGGCCTATTAGTGTTCACCAACCATAAGTTAAGTGGTTGTAGTATTTATGTTTAAGTGAGATAGGGTATCAATCTAATTCTGTGCTATATCTTTACTATCCATTTCAACATTAAAAATTAGTGGGTATGCCCGTCTAACTCTTTTTTTTTAATTGATGAAACCTAGTTTATGAGGGATCTGTCAAGTGCAAGAAGGATTTATATTGGCAAATGAGGAAAAAATTGAAGTCCAATAAGACCAAAATCGAACTATGAAATAGTTTCATTGAGCTTAGTCATACCATTTTAAGCTAAGAGAAAACAACAAAAATCCCCATCCTCATGCAAGATTGTTGTTGGTAATAGAAGCAATGATGCATGTCTATGCCTCCTCACCATTTGCATCAAACACACTAAACTCCAGTCCAAAGTCACAAAACACACTACCAAAACCTCCCCAATATCATCCTCATCAAACACACTAAACTCCGGTCAGCTCCACTCGCAGCTCTCCTCAAATTCCCATAAACTAAATTCTGTAATTAATTGAGTGTAAAAAATGAAAAAAATTAATATGTAAATCAAAATAATTTTACTACTCAAATTTCATAAATAACTCCCTCCCCTTCTTCCCAAAATGGTTGTGACAAGCTCAATTTGTAATGCCCATTTATATTCCATATACTTCCCCCACATGCTTTTCACGGTTGTTTCTTTTAGCTGTTGAAGTTCCAATTATAACCTAGTAGTGACAATGGTTTTCCTCCTTTCAAAATTGTTTTATTGACATTTGCACGTTGATGAACCAGAATTCCACAACTACTCAACTATTTGATGTATTTCGTGGATAATATTTGTGATATGTGGCTATAGCCTCTTGCTTAGAGCTTACAACAGACGTTGTGTTCATAGTTTC
The DNA here is from genome assembly GCA_001517045.1 of Pseudotsuga menziesii. Classification (NCBI taxonomy): domain Eukaryota; kingdom Viridiplantae; phylum Streptophyta; class Pinopsida; order Pinales; family Pinaceae; genus Pseudotsuga; species Pseudotsuga menziesii. Next base: position 82,990 of record LPNX010364182.1, on the reverse strand, counting down.
CTGTAATGCCTTATCTATTGATGGGCATTTGCAATGGGAATAGTAAAGTAAGGTTTTTTGACTTTGCAGATATTGTTGAGAAGACTAAGCTGAGCTCAGAGTAGCATCCATTTTACTTTGATACCTTCTTTCTAAAGACTCGGTTAACTCTGTGCTACACCCCTTGTATAGTTTTTGTTGTGGTTAGTAAACTCTGAAAATCTGTCATGGTTCTAAAAATATCTGCTGTCAAATTATTTATGAGTAGTATTGAATCATCAATTGCTAATGCAAAATGGTGGAATTGTAGCTATTAATGCTCATCTAATGCTGAAATTACATATTGCATGTTATGCTTTATAATGCAGCCCAGTCATCTGGACTTCAATGTTTTCTTCATTTTCCAATATGTATCTTGAAATTACATGCCACCATAGGGTAAAAAAATGTTGTTGTTGCAATGCTAATTTCCACTCATTCAATGTTTGATGTTGTTAGAACTTGATCCTATGGTCTGAAGGAAATTTGGATGTAGCTGGAACAACTATCCAAAAAAGAATGAAACTTAAGAAATTTGGATTGGCAACTCCCTGAATTATTTCTTTTGTAAAAGGTGCTGCAAAAGGTTCTGTCTGTCACTCTATTAAAATCACAACATTTTAAAAAAGACACCAACCCCATTCTTGAAACTATAAAAAGTTAGACACACAAGCATGCTGCCATTACAATTTAGGCTTTCACAGAAAGCCAAATTAAAACAGAAGAAACCCACCGACCATTTTATCACATACACCATCAAATAAGATAAAAGAAAGTGAGTGGCATATGAATTACAATAAGTGGAAGGGAGGATTTTTTGATATAAAACCTCATTGTATTCCATTAGCTTCATTATTCCTACCTTAGATGTACCCTTTCTCTAGATAAGGAATCAGCTCTGGGATTGAGTTCCTGAAAAATATGAGTGAAAGAAACCAGAGTGAAGTTACTCCTCATAGTTGTAATCTGATCAAGCCATCACTGCTTGAAGATCTATATATTGCGTTGAAAATTTTCCATTGAGCCAATCTACTATTACTTTGGAGTTCCCAAACACTTCTAGGTTCCTCACATTTCTTTCAATAGAAGAGATTCTAGTTCCGTCAGCTCAACCCAGTTATTGGTTCCTTTAATAATGCTCAATGAGAAAGAGATATAATGAGATGAGCTCCAATAAATACAACCCCTACACCACATTTAACTTGATTCCTTGTGAAATCGCATTTGAAAATTCCCTATGGGAAGGATTCATCGATCATTAAAGGATAAACTTGCCGCTCCTCCACCATTTATATATTCCTTGAAGAAGAATTTGACTCTATCAACTACTTGCTCCAGAGAACATGAAGCATTTTGAAAAATAATTTAATTTTTGGACCTCTAAATTGTCAATTTGACACCTATTAGGAAGGATCTCTATTACCAAAACTCCCTATCCTAATACCAGGATTTAAAAGCTTCAACTAAAGAATTTCCATTACACCTACCCACAGTTTTCAACAGAGTTACTGAAGTTTGCCAAACTTCTTTGGAAAAGTGACATTCCCACAAACATATGATATAAATTTTCTTCATGTTCTAGGAAAGAGTTATGTGATTGTTTTGTGCACATCTCAATAAACTTCCCATGTATTCAAATTCCAAATAGGTATAATTTCCTGTGGATTTTATCTGCTGGTGTGTTGTACAAAGGGATGGGTGCATGAAGTACATATTTAGAATTTTTTAATACCGGTTGCAGCTGGTGGATGTATTTGTAACTCTTTTTGACAATTATAATCCAATTTGAATGGAGAAGGAAAGGAAACTTATGTTAGGGAGTCTATGCATGGTCTATCCTCATGATGGCTATGAATGGTGCAAGCTTACAGCGTAACTTTAGGGAAGTGAGTTTTGGTATTTTCACTCAGGGTGGAAAAGCCTCTAAGACATGGACCATATTTATCTTGTGATAAATGTTTTTTGATGTGACCTATTTTAAATTTAGTGTGTGGGTAGAATGCACTAATACATAAATTTTTTTGTGACAATGTGATATTCTTTTATTCTGGGAGCGAGGCATTTCTTTTTCAATGGTCTATAATATTGTATCGAGACATTTGAATGTGGCATGCTTTTATTTTTCTAATATAGGACACATCAATATTTCATGACTCTTAACTTGCTCAGACATAGGCATTCCATCCAACAAGTTCAAACATTGCACCACATGTATGGAATTGTGTTGTTGCCCATGTTCTTGTGGGGGACAAAACTAGGTTGGATGCTATTAGAAGTTCATGTTCCGGGTCCTCTTTTTTTACTTTATAGAAATCACAAGTGAAGTAACTAAATTTAAATCACATATGAAATCATGCATAAATCATAGGTGAAGTAATTGACTTTAAATTATAAAGAAGATTGGATAGAATAGTTCCATGGGAATTTTAGACATGACCCCCATGGGTGGAAATAATTGCATTGCAGCCATTGATCAAAACTAAATAATTAAAATTTACACCCAGCTTATTTTAACCATGTGTACAGAATCCAAATTACTTGGGTTCCCTAGATGTATGCATTTAACATAGAACTTGAAGGAAATAGAGGCTTTAGCTATGGGCACATCCATGTCCTATTTTGTTGTTCTGCAGTATGGTCATTGATTTTAGGCCTTGAACAATTTTTATTTATTTTTATTTTGCAGATTTACGGTTGCACTTGGTGGACTTGTTCTTGACGAGGTATTTTAGAAAACATCTGGTCGTCTTGAGGCGATTACAGCTGAAGCAGTGCATGTGAGAGGAAATCCCTAGTAACCTAAGCTTGTCATAAATGCATTTTCAAGCAGATATTTTATCCTTGATTTTGTTACAATTTTCATGGTATTATATGATATTTACATAAAAGAACCTTATACTGTTCTGAATGTTCTTATGTTTTATTTCTGCAGAGGATTTTTGAGGTGTAAAGTAATGACACAAAGTGATAAAGTAATGGAAGATTCTTTGAAAATTGAATGGCCAGATGATTATATTTTGAAGGAAAAAATTTTCAGATCAAAAGCATAGGCCATGACTGATGATATTAATGTTGTTTCAAACAGTTTTACCACTAGTATCCAGATATTATATTCCTAGAAGTATTTTACTATTAGGAAACCTGACTGTCCAACATGTCAGATGCGCTCAAATGGAAAAAAAGCAACAAACAGTAGTTCTTTTCAGATTCGTGATTATAATTCATAGAAGTATTTTTTTGCATATACTAGTATATATGATTTTATTCCAAAGTGGCCAGGTTGTATGCGTGTGGTTCATGTATGAATGTCATTATGTTGTTTTTGGAATCTGGGTGCTGGGGTTATGGCATGTCACTAATATATGTATGTATATATAGATAAAGTTCATGAAAATTTTTGAGTGAATATAAAGTGAATTTTCCAGAGTCCATAGTCCGAGAAAGAAAAAATCATGAAATTTTTGGAGTATATATAGATATAGAGGGTGAAATATGATGGTTGTTGGCTTGATGCCTAAAATATGTCATGAACACTTTGAGGCTGACAAGTTAAAAATAATTGTTTATAATTTTCTTTTGTTTATATATAAATATATATTTGAAACAATGACAAGGTATGCATGTAGGAAATTGGGAATGTTGATTCTATTTTATGGGTTTTGATTATACTGATGGTTGAGTATAACATCACAATAGTTTGATGGGGAAAGGTGTTTTCATTGCAATGGTTGATTCTATTTGATAGATTTTGATTATACTAAACGTTGAGTATAGTATCACTATGTTAGGCAACTATGTTTAAGTGGACTACATACTTCTTTTGCCATAGGAGGATTATGCACATAATAGGATTTGAAGCATTTGTAGATATTTGAATATTCAAATGTTGAAAAACACTAATATCAAGGCTAATGATAATGTATTAATGTGCTAAATGATTAGGGTGTAGGAAGTCAATTTCATGGACAAAGATTGGGAAACATCTCTACTTAGATACCATCCTTTGTGAAAATCCTATATAGTATAAATACAATCATGCTCTACAAAATCAACCTATTATTGCATGCGAATTGTAACATTGGTCCTCTGTTGTCATTGTGTGCAGATCCATAAAGGACAATTCTTCTTTTCAATTCACCTTCTCTTGTTCCAACAAGGCCAGCTCATCAAGCAGATTCCCCTAAGGTTTCACTTCCCTCTTCTCTTTTGATTTATGTTTATTGCATATTTGGGAAAGTAGGTTTATATAGATTTTCTCACATACACAATTCATACATTTAACTTTTTTATTGCACCAGCGTTTCCAACATGTGTTTGAGTGCATTTGTTACACTTTTGCACCAAATCATACATAGTAGAATGATAACTCCACAGGTAAAGAAATCTATTATTTATTCTTTTGGAAGTTGGATTTGAGACTTTCTTAAATCATTCATCAATTTCCATAGTTGTCATGTCATTCACTAACCACATGACATATAGGGGTGAACTCCTTCATAGATTGCACTATGTATGCAGGTTTATACCTGTGCAGTCGAGCATAATTGTTTTGTTGGTTCGTTGATTATCTTTCCTGTTGAAATCCATTTCTTGGTTTAGCGCTGAGTTTTACTTTTCTTAGGTACTAAATAGTGTAGATTTAGCCATTCAAGTTTAATTTTAAACAATTCTTAAATTGAAATATTTTCCTATTTTGCACATGATCTTGGTTATTGTTGTTAGCTGTTGAACATTATAAATAATTTGCTTCATTGTTTTTCTACTTTACAAGTGATATTTTTTTATTGGATTTTGCAGAAGTGAGCATAACTTATAAGTGGGCCATTGAGTATGAAGAGCCTGTTGCTGAGGCTTTGCCATTCAATATGAAGAGCCTGTTGCTGAGGCTTTCAAAGTTGTTAAGTATGGTTTTGAAGCTGTTGATGTGGGATCTAAGCATGGTTTAGTGCTGAGTATGGTTTTGAAGTTGTTGACATGGGATCTAAGTATGGTTTTGCAACCAAGTGCAAGTAGGATGGTTTAGCCATTGTAATATTTTGAAAAGTGATGATTTTTCTGTAAATTTATATGGAAATTATTGAGAGTCTTTGAGAAAACTCATATTTATTATAATATTTTTGACATTTCATATAATATAATTTATGTGGTTTAAAACTTATATATATGGTTGTACTTTATATTATGTACCAGTGTTGTAATTATTAACTAATTAATGTGACATTGCAGGATTTACATGTGTATTAGATATTATTTACAAGTGTTGTAATTAATTATAATGTGACATTGCATAATTCACATGTGTTATTAGATGAGGATAAATAATGTATGATTCTTTTTTTAATTTAAACATAATATCATCTTAAAAATTTATATTGATTAATAATGGACACAATTAAAACTACTAAAATATAATGACCACATAAAATGACTAAAAATGACTAAATTAGTGACCAATAAATGAGATTAATGACCAAAATTCGCATATAAAATGACAAAAAAATGAGAGATATGTGACCAAACAATGAGATATAAATGACCAAAATTCGCATATCAATGACCAAAAAACAATTTTGGTGGCTAATTTACGGTCTTTTATTACACAACCAAATTTGGTCATATTCTAGCTTGTCATGTGGTCATTAATTTGGTCATAAATGTGGTCATATATTTGGTCATTAATTAAAATATATGACCAAATTTATTACCAACTGACAAGCTATAAATGACCAAAATAGAAATGACTAAGTTTGGTTGCGTAATACAAGACTGTAAATTAGCTACCAGCGATCGCCAAACCAAAAGTGGTCATTGATATGCAGATTTTGGTCATTTTTTTGGTCACTAATCTCTCATTTTCCACTAGTGCAATGGCTGGCATTTTCCAAATTGACAAATAAAATCTAATTCCGTTGAAATTCAGCATCGAGCCATCTCTAATAAGAGAAATGATCACCCTTGAAATTGACATTCAACTTAAGTGCACCTCCATGGTAGTAACCTTAATCTAGTCAAATTAAAATCGTTTAATTTTTTAATTTTGAACTGTTAAATTGGAATTGATTAATTCACAAGGTTTGTTATTTCTGAATTTTGAACTGTTTAACACGTATCTTCTGAATAGATTTTATCTACCTTGGAATTGTGCAATGCAAAACTAAAAACCATATTAAAGGTTACATGGTTATTGTGCACATCTATCTGAACTTCTAAAGATGCTGCAATGAATATCCATCTAGCCTCTAGGGGTCACCAGCATACATATGACCAGGGCTTGCAAATCACTCTTTTGTTTTTCATGTGAACACAAATATTATTTAGATTTAGTTTTAGTTTCAAATGATTCAAGAAATGACGTGGATGATGTAATTGGAAGAAATTGCTAGATATTTCCAAACTGATATCCATTTTTGCAAGTATTATAGGTTTTTGTATTTTGGCCATACCTAAAAAACAACATATAGAAAGTTCAGGTGTTCATTATCACTTTATTCAAGATTTGTTCGAAGGAAACATGGTGAAGGTGGAGTTGTACAACTCAGGAGCAGACAACAGATTTCTTCAGCAAAGTACTAGGTCCAAATAACTTGTTGAAATTTGGAGATGAGCACTTGTATCCAATATGAGCATGAAAGGAGAGTAATAAAAAGTTACTATCTATAACATACATATTGTATATGTACTTTATCAAGTTAGAATTAGTACTTAGAATAATAACAATAAAAATGTAACATGTAATAAAGTGCATTAATCAAGTCTTAATTAAAGTATGGTAGTTTGGTTAATGGTCTCCATAAATGCATATCACCATATCACCTTCATCCAATTAATATGCACAAGTATGGAAGCAAAGAGATAACGGTATGATAGTAATAAAGTAAGCAGTAAAAGAGTTATTCAGTGTGCTATTTCAACCAAACCAGGAGTGTTTATCTTATAACATATAGATCATCTATCTAAGGTCTATTAATGAAGGTCCAATTAGCATATCTTATGGGATAACATTGCAACATCCATTCACCAACTCTTTGTGCAATAAGAACATATTTTCAGACTATATTAAGGAAAAACATTACTAAGTAGTAGATTATATTGGGTAGTTTGCATGTAACAAAAATTTATAACAATAATTGGTGTGCAAATGGTTTATCATGTCAAGTTAGATTTATCATAAGAGTTTATACACAACCTTAACAAAAAAAACAAAGTTTGAAATGGATATACAAAACATAGGTAAATTCCGTCCTTCATATCAACTTTCATTTAATAGAAAGTCAAACAATCAAATAGATAACCCTTGAACTACTTTTTAATGTGTGTTTGTTGCAAGTAATGGAGGTGTCCAAGTTGATATTTGGAGAAACTGACGGTTTAGGACAAGAAAATCACCAACTCATCACTTGGATCATTTAATCATTGGAATTGACCTCTTGGATTGAGGAACTACTCCCATAATTAAGATATTGGGTTGGGCTTGGGAATTTTTAACATTTGTATTTTTTTTAAAGTCTTCCTACTTTATTAATGAATGTTTAACAACTATGTTTGTTGGATTCGGAAATTCTTGATTGATTCTCCATAGCCAAACACTTTCATAGAGATCGTGGAAACTTCCTTATTCATGAATTCCTTCCAGAATAACTTATATATTGCTCAATTATTCTTTAGGTAATTAGTTATTATATATATACCTTTTCATTTAGTATATCATTGGTATCTCCAATTAGGAAAATAGTACCATTACTTCCTCTCTAAAACTAGGTAAGGGAAGAATGAAATACCCAACCAGCATTATCAATCTCCCTCGTGGGCTAAGGGATAGCTATTTAATACCTTCTGAACTTGCATTATCAATTTTGCATACTACCTATGAATTTAGCTTATAACCCTTCTCTTCAATTTTGTCACTTCAAGGACTTCTAATTTTGTTCAAGGCAAGACTACCTCCTTTCAAACTAGTAAGGGAAGAACACCTCTTGAACCTGCACCATCACCAGTAAAGAATAACCATTTCTATATTTAATCTAATCAATTCCTACATTTGGTAAGGATTATTTAGATGAGCATACCTTTTTAATCTAGTATTACTACCCTTGAAATAGTAGAAATGTTGATGGAGGAGAAAAGCAACGTAATGTAAAATGTATAAGTAATAAATATGAAGAAGATGGTTCACAATAATAATTGCCCCAGGTATTTATACCTTAAGTGGGGAAGAGTCACCTCTTAGTTTAATTACAAACATTTACAAAAATTAACCTATCTTAATATTTAAATTTAACATTTGTAACATTGCCTTCTCCTTTTAAATTGCTTTGTCCTCAAAGCAGGGTAAAGACAGGTGTTGCTGAACAAATTTCTCTGTTTCCCATGATGTATCTTCTTCAAGCAATTATTCCACTTAATGAGGTATTCCTTGATCATTCTAGTGTGTAATATCCATTCTCTGATGTTGATGATAGCTTTTGGTTCTAATATTAGTTTCCCTTCTTCATCTAGAGTGGGGAGTGTTGTTTGAACTGATTGTTGTTGACCCAACAAATTTTTAAGATTTGATACATGAAAGATGTTGTGAATTTGGCTTGTCTCTGGTAACTTTAGATCGTATGCTACGTTGCTAATCTTTTGTATAGTTTGGTATGGACCATATAATTTAGGTGCTAATTTGTTCTTTCCTCATTGTTTTAGTGATAATTGTTTGTATAGTCGAAGTATTACAAATACCCAATCTGCTAATTCAAACTCTCTCTTGGTTCTATGCTGGTCTGCTTGTTGTTTCATACGATTTTGTGCCATAGTTAAATTATTCTTGAGTGTTTGCATAATTCATTGGTTGTCTTCTAGTTGATCTTTTACGGTGGGTACTTTTGTGCTTCCTTGAATGATTTCTTTCCATCGGGGTGGTTCATAACTATATAAATCTTCAAAAGGATTCATCTTTGCTGAGGTGTGATACGTAGCGTTAAACCACCATTTCGTGAGATGTAGCCATTGTAACCATTTGTTTTGTTTGTCTGTGACGAAATTATGGAGGTAGGTTTATGACACTTGTTAACCACTTCGGTTTTCCCATCAGTTTGTGGGTGATATGCTGAGCTCATATTAAGAGTGATCCCTGTTTGCTTGCAGAATTCCTTCCAAAAATTGCTTGTGAATTTGGCATCTCTGTCCCTAACTATAATTTTTGGGAAACCATGTAATTTGTAAATATTTTTACAAAACACTTCAACGATTTTTTTAGCGGAGTCAGTTTTCTTTATGCCCATGAAATGTGCATATTTCGTTAGTCGATCTACTACCACAAGAATTTTATCCTTACCTTATGATAAGGGTAACCCTTCAATAAAATCCATAGAAATTTCCTCCCACTTTTTCTTTGGAATATGCAATGGGTGGAGGTGGGGTGGAGTAGCCCTGGAGACATGATATTTATTCTTTTATTCTTTTGACATGTGTTGCATTTGGCTACATATTTTTTAATGTCCTTATGCATTCCTTTCCAATAAAATGACTGTATGGCATTGTAATATGTTTTGAAGAAACCTACATGTCCGACAACAGGTGAATCATCAGATTCTATCATTACCTTAGTTTTAAACCTTGATGTTGGGTTTAAATAGATCCTTCCTTTGTACCACAAGATGTCATTTCGCCACTCAAATTTTGAACCTCTATTTGGGTCTTCGATTAAGGCGCATGTGTTTGGATCTTTACCATATTCTCTTTGTATTTCGTTCAACCATTCTAGAATAACAATTGAAATTGCATATGTCTGGACTTCATCCTTTCTAGATAGAGCATTAGCAACTAAATTGTCTTTCCCTCTTTTATGTAATATCTCCATATCAAAAGTAGTGATTTTTTCTATCCACTTCTGTTGTTCTGCTGACAATGTTTTTGGTTGGAGGAGGTATTGAAGATTGTTATGGTCTATTATTATCAGTATTTTTCTCCCTAGAAGGTACTATTGCCATTTTGTTAAGGCATGTATAATGGCCATCATCTATTTATCATAAGTGGACTTCAAACTTTCTCTCTTGTTGAGCTTTCTACTTTCGAATGCTATTGGGTGCCCTTCTTGCATCAAAAATGCTCCTAGTCCGAACCCTGATGCGTCACACTCTACTACAAATGGTTTTTTGAATTCTAGCATGGCTAATACTGGAGTTTAAGACATCATGCATTTTAATGTTTCAAAACATTTTTTTGCTTCACTATTCCATTGGAAGAAATTTTTCTTCAATAAATTTGTGAGAGGGGTGGTTTTATGGGCATAATTCTTTACAAATCTTCGATAGTATCCTGTTAGGCCTAGAAATACCCTTAGTTTTGATATGTTATCAGGTTTGGGCCATTCCATGATTGCCTTGATTTTACTTGGATCAACCTAGACACCTTCCTTTGATATTTTGTGACCTAGGTAGTCCACTTCTTCTTTTCCAAAGGTGCACTTAGACCTCTTCGCATAGAATTTGCTTTCTTCCAAAATGGTAAGTACTTGATTTGAATGTTCCAAATGCTCCTTCCATGTTTTTCTATATATGAGAATGTCATCAAAAAACACTAGTATGAATTTCCTTAAGAATGGTTGGAACAATTTGTTCATTGCATCTTGAAACGTAGCTGAAGTGTTAGTCAACCCGAAGGGCATTACTTTGAACTCATAATGGCCTTCATGATTGAAAAAAGCAGTTTTAGCTATGTCTTCTACTCTAACTTTGATTTGGTAATAACTAGATTGGAGATCCAACTTTTAAAAGTACTTAGCCCCATGAAGTTCATCCAACAACTCATCGATGAATGAGATTTGAAATGACGGCACACTTCAAAATATCCTGAGTTAACCTCTCGATTTCTATTTTATGGTGATGCGGGTATTTGTATGGTTTGCTACTTGCAAGTTTTGTCCCTTGTTCTATTTCGATTATGTGTTCAATCTTTTAGTTTGGTGGAAGCTCCATGGGTAGTTCTTGAAACACCTTGTGATGTTTTTAATCAGCTCTTTTATCTTTGTTTGTTTGTCCATGTCTCCTTCACACGTTAGAAGCTCCATTTCTTGGCATTGAAGTATGTATGCTGGTGCACCTTTCCAAAGTAGTTTTTCCATATGATACGATGTAACTAACTGTGTTGGAGGTAGTTGGAACCCATATAATTTGTGTGTATTCTCGAATGAATGGAATCCAATAAAATGCTCTTGGTGATTTGTGGAGTATGTACCCAAGGTTTGTAACCATTGTATTCCTCATACTACATCAACTCCTCCCAGTGGTACAGCAAAAAAACTGATTCTAAGTTATATTCTTGCATTTGTAACTTAACTTTGTGACATTTTCCCACATTGTCAATCTTCTTGCCATCTGCTGCCATAACCTTCATGTTAGGTACTAGACGAACAAATAAGTTAAATATTTTATCAAGGCTGGCATTAACGAAGTTATGGGTGCTTCCAGAGTCGATGAGAACTCTGACGTTATTATTTTTTATATGTCCTTTAATCTTCAATGTTTGCGGTTGGGAGATTCCAGTAATAGTGGATAATTATAGTTTTGGGGTGTTGTCCTCGATTTCTATTTGGTAGTCTTGTTGACTATCCGCATCGTTCTCAATTGGTTCTTCGGCTTCCAACTCTGCTTCTTCTACTTCACATGCATACAATTTATTTTGTAAGCACCAGTGCTTAGGATCCCATTTGTCTCCACAGAACTTACATTTCCCTTCCTTTATTCTTTGGGCCTCTAAACTGGGCTTTGTTCCTTCCCTAAGTTGTGGCGGTGTATATATTGGATTTCCTATGTATGTTGATTGGAAAGGATTCCTTTTGGAGTCATCTTTGATGAAATGTGTATGAGCATATTTCTTGAATTAATTTTCAATAATCCTGACTTTGCGTTGTGCTTACTCCAAGGTAGAGATGTTATGCAACTCTAGTTCATCACATATGTGTTGTTTAAGACCGTGTATGTAGGTATAATCGTTGGTCATTGGTTGACTCTGGGACTCAACTTGAAAATGATTCCCACTCATAGGTGTACTCATCGACACTATTTTTTGTTGTAACCTTGTGAGTTTGGAAAAAAAATATTTTTCTTCAATGCCCTAGAATATTTTGATGAGGTCATTCCTGAAACTAGCCCAATTGTGAGAACGTATTCTTGTAGTGTTCTTCCACCATAAGTACAAATTGTAAGCATTTCCTTCTATATGCATGAAGGAATATTTAATTTTATCTCCTTCGTAATGGATATTGTGGATGTTTAGGTATTCCTCTGCTTTATTAATCCATGATATGCATTGTCTTCTGTCCCCATCGTATTTGGGTAACTTGACTTTCACCTACATTTGATGTCCTTGGGTATATGAGTTTGAGGATGACATGTTGAATAGAGGATCTGGCTGCTCCAGTGTTCTTGGAGAGTTTGGATGCGGGTCATTAGATATTTGTAATCTGTCCAAGATGGCGGTTAAAACTGCCTGATTTTTCTTTTGGTCTTCTTGTAGAGTGAGGAAGGTATTCTCCATTCGTGACGTGATTTGTGTCCAAGTTGACGTCAATTTGTCCCTCATTTGTTTGATCTTTTCCTGGATTTCCTTGTAGTTCTTGTTAATCTTCTCATTGATTTGGTCGAATCGAGAATCCATTGATCTTGTGATTGGAATTTTCTTGGTACTAAATGTGGATTTAATTTTGTTTGCGATATGATGCCAGTCCTCCACAATTTTTTTTAAAATAATTATTATAATATAGTTTTGTTTAATAATAATATTAATAATTAATAATATTAATAAAAATATATTAATATTAATAATTTATTTAATATTAAATTGGTATTGGAGAGGAGGCGGGAGGAGGGGTGCTGGGGAGAGGCGGAATGGTGGAGTAGGATGGAGGTGGAGATGGAGTGCAGTGTGAGCGTGTGGATGGTAAAGAGGAGGTGTGTAGCGGAGGTGATATGGTGGTGGATTGGTGCCGAGAGCCGAGAGGCTCTAATACCAATGAAATAGAAAAAATGTTGATGGAGGAGAAAATAAACGTAATGTAAAATGTATAAGTAATAAATATGAAGAATATGGTTTACAATAATAATTGCCTCGGGTATTTATACCTTAAGTGGGGAAGAGAGGTGACTTTTCAAGTCACCTCTTAGTTTAATTACAAACATTTACTAAAATTAACCTAGCTTAATATTTAAATTTAACATTTGTAACAACCCCCTTCTCCTTTCAGTTTGGAAAGCGTTAGTATCTCTTTTTATTATTTCAAACTAGGTATTAAAGAACTTATACTTTGTGAACCTGCCTAAAAATAGTAGAGAATTCATTCATTGGGTAAGGAACAATTACCCTACCCTTTTTGAAATATAACATTCTCATTTTTATCCTTTTTAAAGGAGAAAGTGCTATATTACTTCTTTCTTTTTCCTTCCTTTCAAAACTAGGGAACGAATAACTCCGTGTGAACCTGCATTAGAATTCCCTCACTGGGTAAGGAAGAATTACCCCTTTTTTTAATCGAGCATTATCATTTGTTAATCCTACGAACGTCAAATTTTTTTAAATTTTGCAGAACCGTCGCTATAGCGATGAAGATCCTTTAAAAAAAAATAACATAAGCCGTCGCTATAGTGATGAAACCCCCTTTCAACAATTTTTCATAGTCATCTCTATCATGAAGGAACCATGTCACTATTGTGACAAACCTTCCTTTCATGTTCCGACAAAGACAGTGTCACTAGTATAGCAAATTTGTCGGTACATGAAAGGATGTGTCATCGCTATAGCGATGTACTTTCAGACCTTTATTGCTACCAATTTTTCGCAATAGAAATGCTACTTCATCGCACTAGAAACCATCAGTTCATTGCAATAGTGACAAAAATTCGTCACAATAGAAACCATCCTTTCATCGCAATAGCGACACCATCGATTCGTCGCAATAATGAAGCCACAAGTTTCATGTATTTTATGTTACTATAGAGAAAATGTGTTGAAAGTGTTGCTATAGCAACGGAAGTTTTTCCACGAAAAGAAGGGGTCATGTTCATGGCTATAGAAATGCACAAGTGTTGCAATAGAAATGATTTTCCATGGGAAAAATGTACACATGTACTAGTTATAATTATAAATCAAGGTTATCCCATCAAATCTCTTTTCAGATTGCGATGAGAGTTGTGGGTGGGAAATTTCATTGGACCATTTTTGACAAAGGATCTTCCACCTTGGTCTTATCTATGTCTTGTTGGAAATCCATTGGCTCTCCTGAATTGAATAAGTCACCAACCACCTTAAAATATTTCGACGTACGAGGTTTCCAACCTCATGGTCTCCTACCGACGTTATCCATCGAGCTAGGGGGAAAAACCGTTTCTATCCAGGTAGAAGTTGTCGATGCTCCTTTAGATTACAATTTTTTATTAGGAAGGAATTAGTTCTATGCTATGATGGTCATTTCATCGTTAGTATTCCGCACACTCCAATTCCTACATCAAAGAAAAATTGTGACCATAGATCAACTCGATTACTGTTCAACTGATATTAATGGTTCCATGGTCAATAATGATCTTATGTTAGGGAATTTTCCTCCTCCCTCTCAATTTATAGGGGTTGAAATGTTGAAATATTATTCCCTCATGATATTTTTTCCATCCATTGTTGCCCCTCCTAATCCGTAAACTGCCACAGTAAACATGATAATATCTGCAACCAGGTTCATGTCTAAAGGGAAAGAGATTGCTGAAATTCCTTCTCTGATTCTGTACGATTCCATTCAATCCATTTCTGATGCTTACATAGATGATCATGATTTGGTAGCATCAGATCCTTACCATCTACCCTATTGGATAGATTCCCCTCTCCCGACTTTAGATTATCTCTCATAGAGTTTTCCATCGGATGAGTCTATTATGGAGGTTATGAGTCTGGATGAATCCTCATGGGAATATTCTCATCATTGATCCTTGTTTCTTCCTAATGCCAATTTTTTAGATTCATATTTTGTTTCTCTGGTCAATTAAAATATGGCTGATATCTGCAAACGGCTATTTTATTACAAGGTGTTGATTATGAAGGGAATTTATCCAATATCACCAAAATTATTCCCCTCGACATATCGATGAGTTAATGTGTTTCCAAGCATGTTCACATAGGCTAGAAATGTTTGGAAACAAAGATTGAAGAATACCGATCTCTTTTTAAGGAATTATGTGATGTTTTTTTTTGGACTTATGAAGAAACACCTAGTATTGATCCACTATTGTCGTACATGAGATCAATAAATACCCAATGACAAGACGTGTTAGACAAAACTTGTCCAAGTCCACCCAAGGAAAGTTGCATCCATTAAAGCTGCGGTTGGAAATCTTTTAAAAAATGGTTTTATCTACCTTGTTCCTTTAGCCAAGTGGGTATCTAATATTGTTCCCATCACCAAGAAATATGAAAATATTAGGGTTTGTATCGATTTTAGGGATTTGAATAAATCATGTCCCAAGGATAACTTTCCCACCCCTCACATCGATCATATCATTGACAACTCTGATGCAAGTGTCATTTTTTATTTAATGGATGGATTTTCCAGCTATAATCAAATTGAGATATTTCCTGTCGACCATGATAAAACAACATTCATTTGTCTATGGGGAACCTTTGATTATCGTAAGCTACCTTTTGGATTGAATAATGCTGGAACTAGTTTCCAACGATCCATGTATTATGCTTTTCACGATATAAAACACATAGTGGAGTCATCTCTAGATGACAAACCTACTCATTCATTGCAATGAAAATACCATTCAAATCATCTTAAACACATCTTCCTTCGATGTTGTCATTACCATATTCGGCTGAATCCACACAAGTGTGTATTTTGTGTTGAAGTTGGTCATTTACTTGGCTTAATTGTTTCTAAGGATGGGATTTGAATTGATCCATTAAAAACTGGTTCTATCGTGGCCTTACCACCTTCGACAGACATTACTGAACTCCAAAGTTTGCAAGGGAAGGAAAAAATTCTTCGTCATTTTCTATGAAATTTTGCAGAGAAAACACATGACTAGATGCATCTCTTAAAAAAAGAACACTCCCTTTCTCTGGGATGTTCAGGTTCAAAGAGATTGTGATTATTTAAAACATGATATAACACACTCACCTATGTTGCACCCTTCGAATTATTTGCAATATTTTCTGTTGTACATTGTTTCCTCTACTATTACCATTGGTATGGTTCTAGTTAATGAATATTCAAATGACCAAGAGCATGTGATCTATTATCTTAGTAAGAGTCTTCTTGAATTTGAAACCCAAAATTCAAATCTGGAGAAGCTAGCTTTGTCTAGGGTCATTGCTGTGCAACTTTTCCATCATTACATCCTACTTCGCGCTACCACTGTGCTTGCAGATCAAAACCCTATGTCCTATATTCTTACCCTTCAAGTGTTAAGGGGAAAATATTATCATTTGATAGCTATCGTACAAGAATTTGATCTTGAATCCACCAAGGCCAATTCCAGGAAGTCCTTAGTCTTCACGGAGTTTATGTGTTACCTTCTTTGTGCTCTCATGGAAACTGAGCCCAATGATTCATTTCCATATGAATTCTTATTCCTAATAGGCATGAATGATCCATGATATGGGGATTTGATTATATATCTCTATACCCAAATATTTCATCCCAATCTATCTCATGGCGATAATCAACGGATAACCACGCTAAGCATTATCTCATTTTCAATGATACCCTATACTGGCATGGTATTGACTATATTCTTCGACGATGTCTCACTCGTGATGAGGATGAACAAGTCATGAATGAATGCCACTATGGAGCATGTGGTGGTCATATTTTTGGGATGGCTACAACTCAAAAAAAATTTCATGCTGGGTACTTTGGCCTTCAATCTTTAAGGATTGTCATGAAGTGGTTAAACAATTCCCACCTTGTCAACTTTTCTATCCTAAAAAATGCACCCACCATGCTCTGTTACACCCCATCATTTCCATTGGCCCTTTTTTTAAAATGGGGGATTGACTTCATGCATTGTAATCCTACCTCAATAGGGGGCATGGTTACATTATTGTAGCTGTGGACTATTTCATGAAATGGGCTGAGGAAACACCTACATATGTAGAGGATGGAAATACTTCCGCCGTCTTCCTATTTAATCATGTCATCACTAGGTTTAGAGTTCTGCAGGCCATAGTAACTGATCATGGATCTCATTTCCATATTCATATGATAGCTAAGATGAGTTCCAAGTTGTGTTTTCGACACAAAAATTCAACCCCTTACTATTCACAAGCTAATGGACAGGTTGAAGCCATTAACAAAGTCTTGAAGACTGTGCTTCATAGGATGGTTGGAGATCATAAATACAACTAGAATTTAACTCATTTTTCTACACTTTGGGCTTATAGAACTTTAGTTAAAACAACGACCGATTTTACTCCTTTTCAATTGGTCTACGCACTGAAAGCTGTCCTACCTATTGAGTGTGAAATTCCATCACTCAAGGTTAATGTTGAGATTATTCCCAGTACTTATACTGAGGAAGAACATTTCATTTATATTTTGAACCTTTATGAGAATCAATGAGATTCCACCTTGGCTAATGAGTCGCACAAAAGAAGGATCAAGGCTCAATATGATAAATTGGTTCAGCCTCGTGTTTTCAATGAAGGAGATTTGGTTTTGACCTATGATCAGAAACATGAAAAACTTGGGAAGGGTAAGCTTGAATTCATGGGGTGCCATCCCTATATCATAAGTAAAGTCTTAAAAAAATGGGCCTACGAGCTTGTTGATTATGATGGGATACCTTTCTGGAAACCTCACAATGGGTTGTACCTGAAAATGTACTATGGTTAGTATATCTTCTCATTATTACCTTGTATATATGTACATTTTTTTCTTTTTTGGTGTGGTTTTATTATTTAAATATGGTTTTGATTTCTTTCCAAATGATGCTTATCCCATGTTTTTATTCTATAGATCAGATGGCCTTTATGGTTTTGCTAATGGTGCTTGTCGTCACAGGCCTGAATCTTGCTTCATCCCCCCAGGTATTGTATTCCCAAGCTCATGACCTAGTTAGTTCATGAGCAGTTTGTATAGGTCCACCCACCAATAATATCGTCAAGTATCACATAGTGATAGGTTTGTTAACTTAAGTTGCATCTCATGACATTGATCATTTGGTATTTTTTATGGACTCTCAGTTAGTGGTTTGTCATTTAAACCACATTTACACCATTCAAATACCGGTACTTCTTCGATTATTTTGAAGGGTACATTTGTTAAAAAGGTCATTTTCATCTATTACTTATCAACATATTCTGAGATCTTGTAACAAAATTGCATATTCGCTCATCAATTATATGTTAGATTCGTATATTTCTCATTCATGACATTGATAAGTAAAATTACATGATCCAATGTAAAAAAGCAATTAAAATACATAAAACTCATGTAAATAGCATTCCATCATTAAATACAGGTAAACTTCCAATATATAATTATTTGTTTATATATATATAATGTCACGTCCCCGTGCCTCCGACTGGCGAAGAGGACACGATCTCCATGGCTTAAACCACCCGGCCTAAGAGCCCCATGAACATATGCATGCACTAAATTACTGAAACAAAATGCTGAGAGGAAATACATTGAAGTAAAACATGCACATATGCAATTACTCATCATACACAGCAGAAATCAACAGCATTCATGCATGCATTTAACATGTTCATCAGATAATTAATAGAAAAGATAGTTGCAGAAGTAAAAATGGACAAGACTACTTATCTTAAGATGAATTCATTCCGCAACCAGCTATGTCGCTGCAACGTTCCACCCAACCATAGGCCAGCGTGCTCCTTAATCTCTCAGCAATGCTGCCACCCCCGAGCTGGGCATGATTCTCTGAGGAATAAGGGAACAGCAGGCTTACATGTAGCCAAGGATACCCAAAACACACAGCCAAGCCAATAGAGTTGGGTTTATCAGGCCATTAAGGAGCTGGAGAAGGCAAATTGCTAAGCTGGTGAGCTCATTACAGAGCCAAGAACACCTACACCAGAACTAGCCTGACCTCTAAGACACCCAAACACACCCAACACAAGGAATCAGTCCCTTCTCTGCTACATAGTCCCTCAAGCCCTGCATTCCCTTCCAGTGCTATTCAGGGGTGATGGAGAAGAAGGCCATCCCTCTAGCTCTGTTTGTGTGGTTTCCATCCACCATGTTTATCAAGCAAATCTAAGCCAACATACCTACTCCTATAATAGTCCGAAGATCAACCATTGCACTCAAACAATCAATTTAGTTATTACAGCTTAAACAGGAAAAACGACTTCAAACCATCTACAGCAGTCCCCAAACGTAACAACAAAAAGAGCTCACGACGTGGGGCAACAAAGGCCCGTTTTGCACAATCGACTACTGGGGAAAACATACGCAAACCATACTGGGGACAAATTTTACAGTCTCCCCACTGGTGCATGAACAATCACAATGTCGAACCCACAATTCTGCCCGTGAGTAAAGGACGGAGCCACACCATTATCAAATCCGTGGAGGAAAAAACAGCGTGGGTGAAACCAGGAAAATTCCTGTGCGTGAAAACCATGAGCAGACGATTGGAAGTGCATGAAGGTGAACAGCTATCGGGAGGACACAAAATTGCAGTGCCTGGGTGTTTAGCAACTCGTGGAGAGGAATAAGTGTCTGTGTGAGGGGATGAACAGGAAAATCATGGGTAGAGTGTGCATGTGGGTGAGGACTAACAGTCCTACCACCCCACTCCCAAAGATAATAACTGCCTCAACCACCAGCATCATTTCTTCAATGAAAGTGGTTGGGATAAAACTAGGTAAGAAGACACATGGATTTTCACCCCATTGGCCAAGGTTTGACAAATTTCCCCACATCCTTATCCTTGTGAAAATCATGCCCCTTTCTCATTTTAGTTGCTGCGATCGTAGCTGGTCGGGTTCATTTTTAATTATAGATGCATATTTACATGATGACCATCATAATATATGCCGCATGCCCCAATATACCATCAGTGACAAATTAAATCCAAAACGTAACATAACCAATCAATGGTGGGGCCTTGGCCTTTAGCTCCGTACCATGATCATTTAATATATACATCATGTACATCTAATGCAACGGGTTCAAAACCGGGGCATTACATATAAGTGTTTACAAAAAATATGGTCTCGAGACCTTGAATGAAGCACGTTGGCTTTAAGGACTACAAAATGACAAAAAATACTGAAGCTAGGTAACTTTTAGTGTGTACATTATGTGGAACCCTAGTGGTGCTCATGGTATCACACGATAGCTCTTTCCACTCTGCGTAGAAAGCATCCATAATGATCTGATACTCCTATGGTATGCTTCTGATACATCCTAGGGAGGTCATATACTGATATGTGTAGGATATCCAGAGTGAGCCGGTCAAGGTTCTCCTCCATCTCTGTCATCTCATCATCTTTGTGATGTACATGAGAATATAGGTCTCGTTAACATACATAAAAATTATAAAACATAAAATATCAAAACATGAATTTCTTAGTGTTTCACTCATTGGTATCATCCCAGTGAGCATCTACTAGTAGGGACAAATATGGATCTCCTCTAAATATGGTATCAACGTATACATAGTCCTCGATCATAAGAATTTGTTCATCCAACCATCGAAAGAATGCAACCCCATACTTGACCTTGGATCCACCACTTCCGTGGTGGGACATAACCTCCCCCATCTCAACATGCATGAATCTCTTTCCATCAACTTAGTGAAGGCCACTCTTGGCATCAAGTGTGGTACTCTCTTGAATAAAAATGACACTAGTATAGTGCCATAACTAAATTGTTTCAACTGTCCCAGCTAACACTTGGTTAGACACTCCTCAAAAGTAACAAGTAGGTATTTTTCCTAGTTGAAGACCATAGGTTGCATTTCCTCCAAGGCATAGAGCATGTGTTCATGGGATGCTTGGTGATCCCCTTGGCTCCTCGATATGCATTTCATAGTGAAAAATATTTTTTGAAGAGGAAAATCCATGATGGCCTTGATGGGTATCTTCTTTTCGTACATTTGTGTGCCTGGAAAGCAATAGCGATCTATAATACCCTGTGTGGTGATGTCTCCACCACGAGGAATAGTCAGTGAGATGGGTGCTTCCCAATGTGATAATCCTGTGAGGAAGTAGATGTCCTCTAATTCCACTGTCATAATGTGAGACCCTACCTCAAAATATTGTTGCTTAGGATTCCACATCCTCATAATGTACTCTAGTAGCCTCACCTGTGACCTCATTCTGGGCACATTGAAGAATTTCAATAGCCCACATCCAAATAGAGCAACCACAGTACCAGCATCATTCCCACCTCTAATGTCATCTATCTCATGCTCTCTTTCCTTCCAAATCACCATGTTTGTTGAATATAGACTACCAAAAATTCAAAATGGAGTATTAGAATACAATTACACCCATTGGAAATACTTCAATTTTTTTCTTTTGGCCTATTTTTGCAATTTTCTAGGGAAAATTGCGACACCACATTTTTCACATTATGACATAGCGGTGCCACCGTGTTTTTCTATAAGCACGCTATCACCTAGGAACCTCCTTTCTTGAAAGAGAAAAGATTGTTACTCGATCAACACATTTTCTCCTTGCAGAAATGCCCCCAAAACCCTAAAATATGCATGAAATGAGAAAAGGAAACCACGAAAAGATTAGGAATGAGCTCAGGTTTTACTTGGAACTGACGGTTCTGGGAATGGTTGACTAACGATCCCATAATCCTCATTTGAAATTTACACCCAAAATGGATCAAAATGCTCTCCAAGTGGTAAAAATACAAATGGTAAGTATTTTTAAGGGTCTAATGGTCATTTTGAAGTTTACAGGGTATGGAGAATTGAATTTTTTGGATATGAATGAGTTCTTTTTTTACTTTTTCATACTCACACAAAAAGGGAAAAATCTCCTAAGTTCTGCTTTCAAAACTTTGGTCATTCTTGTTAAATGTAGCACTAAATTTTCAACTCATATTTTACTTCTTTTTTCAGGCTTGTTAAACTCCTTTTCATGAAAATAAACCCTAGTGGAGTCTTCTTTAAGCTCTTTTCGGACTCCTAAGATGTGAAAAGATCATCGAGTGAACTTCTCTTCTTCATGATCGTAAAAGCACCTGAAGAGTCATATTTCCAATAGTAGTTTACCCCTTTTTGGGTTTGGATCGACTAAATTATGAAAAAGGAATACTCTGGTCATTGACTAGAATATTTCTCTAAGGTATTATTTCATACTTTTTCGGGACTCAGAGACTAAATCATAGGAAAAAGGACACTTTGGATTATTCTTCTGTTTCATTCAGACTCTCTAAACATGAATGATACCGAGTTTACTTTGAATAGACTCATTAAATTATACACTAATAGAGCCTCTTCTGGGAACAAACCCCTCGTTTCTCAGGTTTGTGAAACATGTGAGAATGGACTTGTTGCATGATAATATACAATGAGTGTTTCTTACCCTCTTTGAACTTGTAAAAATGAAAATAGGAACTCATCAATCATGATGGGGAAATTAAGGGAAGGGAACCAATTTTCATTTGCAATAATGGAAGTTTGTAGTCACCTTTGAACATGGCACTTGTCTCCATTTCATTTAGTCAATTGGGTAATCAACTTTATTTCGAGTCGATCCACTTTCATGATTCATGTCAATCCTTTGATTCTTTCAAATAATTCATCATCAATGATCGCATTGTTTCATAGTATCTTCCTCGTCAAGTCCAATGCTACCAAGTATTCGATCATGCAACCTTATCTCCAAAGGGAAATTGTATTGAGAATTTTTATCTGTAGTAAAAAATCTACCTTTGTGTTAGTTACCTTTGAGTCATTCCTATGGTTGCATCATACTCAAATTCCAAAACTTTGTTCCAAGTGTCGTGTCATTGATGTGGGATTCATCATGGCCCTCCTTTGACTAGACTATTACCGTCGACTTCAATTCATCATCCGGTAATTAGTTTTAGAAACATAGTACCTTGAGGTATATATGCATCAATAATAGATTCTCTCTCTTTTGAAAATAGGTTTACATCATCAAATTTTGATTGAAAGATTCAACCGTGTGTTCGACATCAAATCATCTATTCAAATACAGGAGATTGTACTGGAGTACCTTGGGAATCATCGACATCAATAGTGATATCCCTCGCTCTTGTAAATGATTTTCATCGTCGACCAATAATCAAGTGGTTTCTACCATGTTCGACATAAATACATTGTAATCACATGGATATAATCATACATTGTTGAAAATGAAATGAAGACCCTAGGTATTTGTTAAGAGCTCATTGCTTTCCCTAGGTTGTGATGGATTATTTGTATGATTCCTAGCATGGATCAACACTTGAATGGTCATGGTTCTGCTCAAATTTTCATTTCTATGGCATAGATCTACATTGTATGTTTTGTATCTATGTCTAACTTTGAGTCTTCTTCGCATGGATCTGAATTGTATTATAGTCACCATGTTTGTTTGTAGTCCACATGTATCTGCATTGTACTGGTCAACAACCATGATGAGAGTCATATGGACATGAATCAAAGTGTTGATGTACTATAGAATAAGATGGGTTGTTGAAGATCTCTTATTAGTGAACTCTTCCCTCGAAGTGATAAATTTTTCTTTCAAAGCCTTCACCTATCCTAACCCTCTAGCCTCATGCTTTGGGGTGGATTCTGTTACACATATTTCTCATCATCATCATATAATGAGAACAAAATACCAATATTTTGATTGAATCCCCAAGTTGTGAAGTTGAAATTGGGCCAAGATCAATGATTTCATGCTTTTTTCCACCACTACACTTTCCTTATGGTCAATGTTTGTTACCCCCTATTGATGTAATTGTAACTTCAGAATGTATTCACTTGTATTTCTTATCTATTGTAACCCTATGTTAATTTCGGGATGTATTGTAATGTATTTGATTCATGTCATACCCCAATGTTTATTCCAGGAATTTTCAATAATAATAAAGTCATGTCAAGTCATTGTGGGTAACCCTGCTATTGGTCAAGGGTTAAAGTCCCCAAAGTTGTGGGCCCCTTGGGTTATTAGACTATCCTAGTGAATTTGACCCTAGGTGAGTCATTGTAAGTCGAGGCAATAGTCCCCACCATTGTGTTACCCTCCTATTGGTCATAGGAGGCAAAGTCCCCACAAGTGGTGGGGCACTAGGGCTATTAGACACTCCTAGAGATGTCGGCTCTAGTAAGTAATTGTTAAGTGAGGCCAACATTTTGGAGTGCACTTCAAGTGAATGAAAGAATATAAATAGAGAGTGAGAGCCTCTCTATTTATCACTTGAAACACATCACTCACTCACTCAAGTGTGGTGCATTAGTGAGGAAGGAAATACACTAGGACTAGACAAGAAAAAGACTACTGTTGTCGGGAGTGCATCTTACTGTTTTCTATTTTTACTATTTTGGTGCTGATTCTATATATAAGGAAGTTGTAGGGTTTTCTCCGTTATGGTTTCCCTAAGGAAAACTCTTTGTGTCTCTTGTCTCTTGTGATGTGCTTATGTTTTATTGTTGTGCTTTTTATTCTCTCAGTGAAAAGATCCTAAGATCATAATGCTAGCTTATATCATGAAAAACTAAGATGGTATCAGAGATAACCTAAGAAGAAGACACATGCAGCTATAGAAGCTAGGGATTCTTATTTTTTGTGTCTCTCTCCACAATCCATCAGCAAAATTATGCTAGGATGACTCTCCATTGAAGGGTGCATCTTTTTGTTGAAGCAGAATTCGATTCCAAGCATTTTCAGTTTTCGATGTGGAAATTAGGGCTTTCTACAAAAGAGGAATGTTTGAGTGAGACCAGAATAGGATTTTTATCCTCATTAAAACCTAATTTTAGAGACCTGGATCAAGAAATTTGGTTGGGTGAAACTCCGGGAAAGTCAAACCCTAGTTTGACCTCAAGCTAGGAAAAACCCTAAATACTAAAACTGATACGTTTTGGTAAATTCGCTATATTCTGAGTTTGGTTAATTATCGAAAGCTAAAAATTACAGGGGCCAAGGATAAATTCCTAATGAACACTGTATCCAAACATCTGCCTCATATTCACTACATTCTGGGAGATATGATCCCTCCAAGTTAGGGTTCCAGCCTCTTCAGGAATTCATCCTTAAACAGGACACCTGGGGAGAATTGCAATATCTTGGGCTACAGAGGTCCAAATGGAATTCCTGAAGATGTCCCAGAAATAGCACAGACTTTATGTTCCATGGTGTGAATATCAGACTCAGAAGATGAGCCAGTGACACGTGGAATTCTGTACAACTTCGCTGTTCTGAATAGTCTTGTAACATGTGACCTTGGGAAAATGATCATAAATCCCAAATGGTGAAACATTTTCTAATGAAACATATGGTGTTGGATCAGATACATGTGAGGTTACCTCAGTGAGAAATTTTAGACATAGTGGAGTACTAATTTCAGCAATATGATAGAAACAGTAACAGGAATTTCTGCAGAAGAAAATGGAAAATTAGGGCTTCTTGTTCCAGGAGCTTCCCTCCACTGTTTTTAGAAAAGGAGTACATTGGATAGATCCATTTGAAGAGATCTATCTATATAACCCAATCAGATCTGAAAGATTCCAAGTTTTGAAAATTAGGGTTTCTGTGACAAACCCTAGATCAGCGAGCTCCAGACCCAAGATGGACACCTCAAATCAGTAAAATCTAATCCTTTGCTATTTTCATTTGAGGTTCTCATTTCAAAGTGATCTATCACATCAGCTTGATGATAAGCTTGGTGAAGTTGAAAAATTCCAAGCTTAGAAGTATATGATATCTCTGAAGAAAATGGATTGGACACCTACATGAGTATAGAGGTTCCGGTTCTAGAGGGAGATGAGGCTAGAATCCTTACACAAGAAGAACTTGGTCAAGGCCAAGAAGATCATGGTTGATTCAGTCACGGATCAACTTGTACCACATGTGTCTTCCCTAAAGACACCAATTAGGTTTGATTCCTTAACCAAGCTATTTGAATGGAAGAGCATACATCAGAAGATGACCTTAAGAAACCAGTTGAAGAATTTGAAGATCCAGAATGCAGAGACCATGCAGTTATAAGAGTCTCTCAAATCAAGAATAACTTGAAGAGGTAAAAGAAGAAGTGAAGAATGCAGAAGTGGTGATGGCCACCTTGAATGGCCTCCCAGGATCATGGGATTCATTAATGTAAGGAATGTGTGCCATAAGGAAGTGATTACTTTCAGTAGACTCCGAGAAGAAGAAGAAGCTCGACTCATAAGAAGAGAAGAGAAGATGGGAGCAACTACAGATCAAGCTCTCACCATCCAAAGAAGATCCCTCAAACGATGGGGAATATGAAGATCTCAACTCTTGAAGAACTTCTTATCCACCTTAGCATTTGGATAAGAAACGATGCTATCATGAATGAGTAAGACGAAGAAGCTGAAGGCTCAAGAAGGAGTATACCCACGAATCAAATAAAGATAAGTATTCAATTGTCATTTAATGATATTATTTTGTTATGCATTTGTTGATATTTAGTTGATGTATTATGCATGATAAAATGTTTGCATTTATGACAGTATACTACTAATATGCATGTGATGGGTAAGTAGCTCATGGTGCTATACAAATCTCCATTGCTACTTATCTATAATGAAACCTCTTTGCTGACATATTGGATTAGTGCACAATATCAATGTTGTCCTGGTAGAGATGGAAGGAATCTAGAAAGTTTTAGTGAGATATGGATGAATGTTGTATTGGCTAAAGTAGTTGCATGATCACATATTTATGCATAATAACTTGCCAGTATGAATATTCCTTATGAAATCTTTCTAACCATACAAATGCATTTGACTTGTAGGAAAGACCTCATACATAATCGCCTACAACCAAACAAGAATGAAGACTTGTTCCGAAGAGCAAGTGACGACAGTTCAAGATGAAGAATAATATGATGAATGCAACGAAACCATTGATGTAGAATCTTCCAACTATGGATAAGTAAATAGAAGACCAGTTCAAGAAGAATGATGTCTAGGATGCAGTATCAATACGTGAAGGGAAGTTCATAGTTCCATCATGCAGTAGATGGAAACATCGTGGGGTACAAATCAAGATTTGTAGCACGAGGCTTCTCACAAAAAGAAGGCATATACTACAAAGAAACATTTACAGCTACTAGAAGTGAAGTCACATGACATGATCATGTGTGCAAATGAAAGAAGGCCTTGTATGAGTTCAGAAGACACCCATGGGATAACACATACATGAGGATCTTGATGAAGATCTGAACCTCTACTATAAGGTTGATAAAGGATGACAAGATCACATATGGGTGCGAGATGAACTTCTAAAAAGGTTCAAGATAGAGGATCTTGGTATCCAGTGATCCTAGATGGATACTACTTGTCACTCCAGTACATAATTTTTCAGTGCATAGAGTACGGAAGACAGAGGGAGTATGATGCTTTGCTTCATAGGGAGTGACTACAGAAGATCCTAAGGTTCGACATGGTACGACAGGATGGATAGATTATTGATGACTCTAGGATTTTCTGAGAGTAAAGAAGATTCCAACCTTTGCTTTAAGGTTGAAGACAGAAGAACAATGATGCTTCTGTTATGTGTCGATGCATTATTGTTCTAGGCATGGAGGTGTGGACAAGGGAAGTATGTAGTAGAGATATTGAATAGGTTCAGGATGACGAACTACATGACCACACCTATGGCATCGAACATGAAGCTATTGAGTGACGCTTCATCATAGACGGTTGATGCTACGATGTATCGTTAGATGATTGGGTCCTTGATGTACCTGAGACCAGATTTTTGCTTTGCTATGAACACATTGAGACAGGTTCACCTTATGATTTCAAATCCTACAGGGGTACTATCGATTATGGACTCATGTATGATGTGAATCAAAAGATTAACCTAGAGGGTTATGTTGATTCAGATTGGGCAAGCAGTGCCATGGATAGGAAGAGCAATTCAAAGTGTTGCTTCAGTATGGGATCAGGTATCATC
>LPNX010364182.1:11484-54633 GCA_001517045.1 Pseudotsuga menziesii | reverse complement strand
GTATTTCAAATTTAAATCAATTTCATTGGCTAACACATGATGACATGGAATTTGAATAAAATTTAAAAGGCCCATTTTGAGTTGAAATTTCCTCTAATGGATCTCTTGGTTTAGCAGGAAGAAATCCTGTGTGGCACTGAGTACAGCTGAAGCAGAGTATGTCGCAGCTTTTTCAGCTAGTTGTGAGGTAGTATGGCTGTGGAAGCTACTGTCTGATATATTTGATCTCCAATTGGATGCTACTTGCTTACATTGTGACAACCAGAGTTGCATGAAGTTGTCGGAGAATCCAGTGTTCCATGACAAGTCAAAGCATATCGAGATCAAGTACCACTATATCAGGGATATGGTGCAGAGAGGAGCAGTGAAGCTCCAGTATGTTGCGATGGAGGAACATATAGCTGATGTATTAACGAAGCCATTGGATAGAGGGAAGTTTGAGTACTTTAGGGAGAAGCTTGGTGTTCTCCAGATCGAGGTTTCCTCCAAGGGAAAGTGATGAGTCCCATAGCCATTCTGACATGGTGAGAGGATTGGTTCCTTCCATGGTTAGATGTAAGGATTGAGCCATTCTGTCATGGTGAGAGGATTGGTTCCTTCCATGACAGATATGAGTGCTGAGATCCATAGCCATTCTGATGTGATAGAGGGATGTGTTCCCACTTAATCAGATGTAAGGGATGAACCATTCTGTCATGGCTAAAGGATTAAGTTCCTTCCATGTCAGATCTGAGTGTTGGCCATTCCGACGAGCAGGTCAGATATAAGTGCAACTACCATTTTGAGAATGGAGGCACCCGGTCAGTTACCAGGTAGCTCAGTCAAGGACTAGGGGCCATTCTGATATGATTGCTAGGATGTGTTCCCTCATGACCAGATGTGAGTGCAAGCCCTTCCATCACTGTGAGCAGGATGTGTTCCCGCCTAGATTGATGTAAGTGCAGTACCTTTCTGGAGTGACTGAGGGATGTGTTCCCACATGCTCAGATGTAAGTGTAGGAGCCTTTCTGGAGCGACTGAGGGATGTGTTCCCACGTGCTCAGATGTAAGTGCAGGAGCCTTTCTGGAGCGACTGAGGGATGTGTTCCCACATTCTGAGATGTAAGTGCAGGAACCTTTTTGGAGCGACTGAGGGATGTGTTCCCATGTGCTTAGATGTAAGTACAGGAGCCTTTCTGGAGCAACTGAGGGATGTGTTCCCACGTGCTTAGATGTAAGTGTAAGAGCCTTTCTGGAGTGACTGAGGGATGTGTTCCCATGTGCTCAGATGTAAGCGCAGAGCCTTTTTGGAGCGATCGAGGGATGTGTTTCCACGTGCTCAAATATAAGTGCTAGGCCTTTATGACAAGTAGGTCAGATATAAGTGCTGGGAAAAGACCTACATGGAGGCTAGGCCTACAACCAGCATGAAAAAGGGCTGGCTCTATAGAAATTCCTGTGACGAGAAGAATCATGAGATAGCACTAGGGATGATCCAGATGGAGTGATGATCGAGATCCAGTGATGATGATCCAGCAGTGATGATATAGATCGAGTGATGATCTAGATCCAGTGATGATGTTCCATGACGATCCAGATCCAGTGATGATCCAGATCTAGTCTAGTGATGTTGATCCAGATCGAGTGATGATCCAGATCCGATGATGATGTCTAGTGATGATCTAGATCCAGTGATGATCTAGATCAAGTGATGATCCAGATGCAAATGAAGATGACTTTGAAGAATACGAAGACCCAATGATGACCTAGATGATACAGAGAAGAAGACTTCTGCTGATAAATTGTGTCAAGAGAATACCTTCCTAGTTAAGACGGAGTGTTGATGTAATTGTAACTTCAGAATGTATTCACTTGTATTTCTTATCTATTGTAACTTTATGTTCATTCTGGGATGTATTGTAATGTATTTGAGTCATGTCATACCTCGATGTTTATTCTGGGAAGTTTCTATAATAAGAAGGTCATGTCAAGTCATTGTGGGTAACCCTCCTATTGGTCAAGGGTTAAAGTCCCCATAGTTGTGGGGCCCTTGGGTTATTAGACTATCCTAGTGAATTCGACCCTACGTGAGTCATTTTAAGTCAGGGAAATAGTCCCCACCATTGTGTTAACCTCCTATTGGTCAGAGGAGGCAAAGTCCCCACAAGTGGTGGGGCACTAAGGTTATTAGACACTCCTAGAGATGTCAGCTCTAGTAAGTAATTGTTAAGTGAGGCCGACATGTTGGAGTCCACTTCAAGTGAATGGAAGAATATAAATAGAGAGTGAGAGTCTCTCTATTTATCACTTGCAACACATCACTCACTCACTCAAGTGTGGCGCATTAGTGAGGAAGGAAATACACTGGGACTAGACAAGAAGAAGACTACCGCTGCCGGGAGTGCATCTTACTATTTTCTGGTTTTACTATTTTGGTGCTAATTCTATCTCTAAGGAAGTTGCGGGGTTTTCTCCTTTATGGTTTCCCCAAGGAAAACTCTTTGTGTCTCTTGTCTCTTGTTATGTGCTTATGTTTTATTGCTGTGCTTGTTATTCTCTCAGTGAAAAGATCCTAAGATCATAATGCTAGCTTATCTGATGAAAAACTAACACCCCCATGCACAACACATTTTTTCCTCAAACAACCAGAAACACCACCACCACACGCCTTCATACAATGAGTGGTGCACTTTGTGTAACACTTTGTCTCGGCTGACAAAGAGTGATGCTCAAGTTTTTAAGGTAAAAAAGAAGCTTCGAGAAAAAGAGAAATGCTCTAGTTTTAAAGGTAAAAAAGAATCTTCTAGGGGATTCTTGAAGCTTGGCTTTGTGAAATCCTCATCACTACACTTTTGGAACACCTGGATTCAAGATCCATCCTTGTAGGATCTCCCATCCACCTCACCCATGATATTCTCAACCTTCTCTATCCTCCCATGGCTATAAGTATTAGCTCACCCCCCATGGGTGAAGAAGGGAATATTATGATAAATCATAAAAAATATGGCCAAATATAGCCAAGGAGAGTGAGCATTTGGTAGGAAATTTTGAATCTTTGGAGGCAAGGCTTACTTGAGAAGAGACTTCTCAACACTAAGGATTTGGTTGTAATTTCTCTCTCTTATTCCATTTATAAAATAAAAGTTCCTTTCCCATGAATAATAATGTGTATGAATCACTTGTTTCATTTTTGAACTCCTTAGTCATGAGCATAGGATCATAGGTTGTACTTGGTACTTTGATCTTGTATGTGCTTTGTTGTGTATTTCTTGCAGGTGAATCTGTGAAGATCTAGCATTCCAAAGGCTAGCATATCACAGTGTATGATAGGCAAAAGAATCAATTCCAAGCATATATTTGATATTAGGGGAAGCGATTTTAATTGTTATGACTCCTTTGTTCTATCTTTGAGTTTTTCAAGCTAGGGAAACAACTTCTATCCACAGAATGTGAGTATTTTTAGTAACAACATTCCCTGGTATGAGGAATTGTTGGACCTAATTTTAGGAGTGATTGAGCCTAGAATTGGTTGAGGAATAGATGGAAAACACTAATATACACCATAACTAACCCTAACTATTCCTAGCAAACCATAAACACCCTAGTTGAGATATTTTAGGGATTTGAATCCACATACATGTAGTTGCTTACACATCACTTGGTCGGAACTAGTGATCGGGAAGTATTGGATCAGTTAAACTAAGTCTAGGTGAGTGTGCATGGATAAATGAGGGTATTTTTCTCTAATTAATCCTAAATAGTCTCTAAGCACTATAATAGATATGAAAATATCCTCCTTACGTAATTCAAATTTCCTTCTTACATATTGATTCCACCTCCATTCATTATAGTTAATGAAATACATCATACGGTTTTCTTCTTATCTACTTCTAGTTTTTTTGTAATGATCTATGATATATCATTTGTTACATGATTAGTTGATTTTTTATTTGATTTTAACGATATATATATTTATTTTATGTTCCTATATCTATATTCTCAAGTCTTATATGGTATCAAAGGTGCAAGGGTACTAAACTAGTAAGTTCTTTAGTGGTTTTTTTTCCAAGGATCAAGAATGGTTTTTTTGTAGGCTAAATAAGGGATTTTGAAACCATAAAAAATGTTTTTGTATCCATCAAAGAGATCATTTTCATCCTTTTTTTTTCCATTAGAGAGCTCATTTGTAGCTCATTTGCAGCCATGGATCTCCTATTGTTATGGGAAATTATGCACAAATGTGTGCAACCTTTTCCCATGTTGGATGAAATAGTTTGAATTTGTTTACTAGGACCAATATTTAGTTACATAAGGAGAGTGTGATAGAACCACATATATCTTGAAATCTCTTTCTAGTGAAATAAACAAAATAAAACTAAAATAAC
Source organism: Pseudotsuga menziesii (assembly GCA_001517045.1). Classification (NCBI taxonomy): domain Eukaryota; kingdom Viridiplantae; phylum Streptophyta; class Pinopsida; order Pinales; family Pinaceae; genus Pseudotsuga; species Pseudotsuga menziesii. The sequence continues at coordinate 50,269 of LPNX010364182.1, read as the reverse complement.
TTGAAATGAACAAAGGGAAATATAGGATGCAAATCACAACAAGGAACTAATGCAAGAAACACTTTATATTTACCAATGTCCAAGTAAATACATGTAGTGTCACCTAGGAGGTGTGGGGTTCAAATAGAATATAAAATTATCCCTTAGGGGGGCCTCTTTCATCCACACTAGATGCTTGCAATATTGAATAACAAATGGGAGAAACACTTTTCCCTTGGAGGAAGGAGGCATGGGAGCTTGGAGAATGCTAATAGGTGTGGAAGAGGTGGGATATGAAGAATATATAACACAATTCCAACATCATAACCTTGCCCTATATTTCTCATACAATAAGGGAGGTGTACAAGAAACAACTAGATCCAACTGTGAACCCCATCACCTCATGAAGTAGTTTCAAGGTACATAATGGGGCTATTGAATGACCATCCATCATGTTGAGAATTTTTTTTTGAATTTCTATTGGTGAGGAGACTTCATGAGCCTTTAATGCGCAACTAGTGGTTGAGATCCCACTATTTTGATAGTTGTGTGGATATCAAAGGGAAATCATCGTAGGTGTATCACAAGCACATAACTAGTAATACATGTAGTAGTACACATAAACAAAGGTTTAGTAGTGTGACTTTGTATTTTGACTATAAGTTTATCATTTTTGGAATCATACTACTTCTTGGATCTTGATGAGGATGTTTTTGGTGGGTTGCATGCTATATGTTGTTGATTCCTTACAATGATAACAAAAAAAATGGCACATATGTGAGAAACTTGAGCGTTAATAGATGCCCCTTAAGGTATGATTTTTGGAGGTTACTATAGGGATGATAATGGACCATCATTTCTTTGTGTATATCCTTTGTTATTGAAAGTTGTGAAGGACATGTGGACAAATAGATTCCTCTCATGGGGGAATATTGTTGGTGAAGAGGTAACAAAGAATTTTGTTTTATACAAACAAGGTGGGCATACCCATTCTCATGAATATCTATTACAATGGATACAAAATGAGGAGACCGATGGGTCACCTCATAAAATTGTTGGTACATGGATGAAGGAAGATTCAATCCATGTAAGAGTAAATGAACCTGTAAATTATGTCATTGGTGATGAAGAAGCTAAGTTATTGAATATCATGATAATTCCATGGGGGTGGGGGAATATAACAATCATGAAGTTGCTGAATGGGGCACTTCACTAGACCATATATCTTGTTGCCATTATTTTCAAATGTGAACAATTCTACCTTTGAAACATAAAACCCCCCCTTATGCGTTAGACGTGCTAACGTCAAGCATAGGGGATACCACTAAGGTGGGGAGCACTAATGACTCTCCAGAATTATTTCAAGGAGATACCTTATATTGATTGAAATGGATCCCAAGGTACTATTGTAACCAATGCAACTCAAAATATGGTGATGTGATGTTGATGAGAGATACAATACATGATAAGACCACGTATTATCCTGTAAACCAATATTATGGTGTAACCAACTATGATATTGACATGCCTAACACAAGATTGGCTGATAAGAATGGGGGTCATAACTTCCTTTGATAGATGTAAACTTGGGGATTAATTTATAGAAACAATCTTCAATAGAGGGGAAAAAAAGTGATGGAGGAAGACAAACTACCAATGGATGGATTTGTTGGAGATGCAATAATGAGGGTAATGGTGATTGAATGACCGACCATGATGGGAGTAGAAATACTCGACTACATCGATCAAAGGGGACCATGGAGTTGTTTTCTATGAACCCATGTCAACCCTTCTCTTTAATTCGTTAGTATATTGTTGTTGGATTCATATGCTTTGTAAGTCATCCTACGAATATATTGTATCATCCCACATTCATGGGGAGTAATAGTTGTTTAGATTAGACTTAGTATATAAGTAAGTATTGAGGAAAATGAAGGAATCCACAAGTTATTTGTATTCAGCTTGCTCAAAAGATGTTGACCCATCAAAGTGGAATGCTATCAATAAATTCCTTTTGTATTCTGTTATTTCTATTATATCATGCTCTTTCATTATTTGTTACCAGAGGTTTCTCACATCTGGTATCAGAGCACTTTCTTGGCCTTGCTTGGTGGAATTTATACCATATTGTTTTCTTAGTGGCTTCTCGATGCTTTGATTATTGCAATAGTTCTTCTTTGTTGCATATGTGTTGTTCATTTCAATTACAAGTTTGGAAAGGGAATAACTCCTATCCGCTTAACTGTGGCAATTACCTCGTTATATCCCTAAAAATCATTATGAGGATTACAGTAGGAACCTTGAAGTAGCTAGCCATTGAGACAACCTTCCAGCGAAAAGGGAAATGACCCCTATGTAATTGACTAGTTCCCACATATGAGGTAAGCCAAGAGTTATCGTTTATGGAAAAGAGATAATCAATTTCACTTGAGCCATGGAGTGAGTCGTATTGCCCTGATACACAAGTCGTTAGACAAAATTGGTGGTCAATTGCATCACTTGAACCTTTAGGAATATGAACATACTTGGGGTCCATATCTATTTCCAGTTGATAAATAACATATTGCATCTTCCTAGAGCCATCACATATCAATTCCACCAAAAAATGTATAAATGTATGTTTCTCCTCCATATCTTCTATGCTTTAGCTCTGTTTCCCTTGAAAATTAATTGGAACCTTTGCAATTCCATTCTACATATTTCCTTCCTTGAGGACCCTATCCCAAATTCCACTTTTTGAAGTTAGAAATCCCACATTTGTCTATTTTTAGGGTTTTCCATAACTTCTTCGATGCTCACCCAATTTCCTTGAATTATTTCCATAGTGTTCATTTCTTATTTCTTCTTCCTTGTCCCTCTTTGATAAGTATTCCAATTCTTTCACCACACTTCTGAAATCCCCATTTTCTACTTCATTTTCTCTTAGAAAGTGTCCAAAACTTAGTCAAAATCCAATTACTAATCAGATTTTTTCCCAACTTCAAATTTTCCTTTTCTTAAAAAAAATTGTTCTTTTTCTACCCATCACCCCCCCAATAAAAAAACTCCTAGTTATGGTTTTCACTTGTTCATGAGCAAACATACAAACAAAAGATGAACTTTTTTCCTTCAAGACCAAAATCCAAGATCTAAATGAAACAATTCTCAACCTCCATTTTCATCATTCATCCATGAATAATACTCGACAACCAGATTCTTTTGTAGACAATAGATTATATTCTTCCAACATTATTTGTGGAACGAAGCTTGATCTTCCACGCTTCAATTGTGATGATACAACGTGATAGATATACATCGCAGATTGAATATTTTAGTATGCATAACTCTTTTGATGTCAACAGCATCCCACTTTGCATCCTATCAGTTGGAACATGAATCCCTTCAATGGTTCCATTGGTACATCAAGGCTCATGAAGAGCCAAAATGTTGAAATATTGTAACTTTAAAGGATATTCTAAATGTATTTTAATGATGTACCCTAAGGGAGATGTTCTATTCCTCCATTGGGATGTTATTATTGTAATTGGTCATCATAGATTCATGAGGTAAATCCTCCATTGTAATTTAGGTTAGTAGTACCTTAGTGAATATAATATAATACTATTTTTTTATTTCCTAGGTGAAGTCAACCCAAATAGTTTAATGGGGTCAAATTGTTAGGGTAAAAATCAAGTGGAAAAAAGAGTATAAATAGAGGAGTTGTTTTCCTCATTTGAAAACACAAACCCACACTTGTGTAATGCATAGGAGAGAGAGAGAGAGAGAGAGAGAGAGAGAGAGAGAGCAGCTAGGAGGAGAATACCTATTTTGTAGTTTTATCTTATACATCTACATAGAGGAAGTTTTGCTGGGTTTTCTTCCCCTTGAGGGTTTACCAAGATAAATGTTATGTTTATCTTGTGATTTTGTTTCTTTCGGTGATTCAGAATATTCTATTGTTGTGAATTTGGATTACACACTGATGGAATCTAGCTAAGAATATGAAATATTAACATGGTCTCAGAGCTATCCTGAATAGAACAACTTTCACAAGGTGAAACTCTTTCTCCTCTCGCTCAGAAAGAAATTAGGGTTATTGTAAGATTTTGGATTTTGGATATATTATTGCATAGAAAGTTGTTCCTCCCTAGAGAACATCTATTGAGCCCTAGATTGAAATTTTTGAGTGGCTAAATCTCTGGGAAATCCAAACCCTAGTTTGGACATGAACTAGAAAACTGTAGAAAACCAGAACCAGAAATCTGCAGAAACTGCAACCTTGCAAGCAAGTTTTGAAGGGTGAAGTTTTGGGATCTCCAAAAAACAAGTGGACCAACCAAATTGCCTCATTCAAGAACATCTCCTGGTAAGATCATCTCTTAATTTTGAGCAATTTCAATTTTTAGTGACCTCCTGGATAAGATAGCCTCAAGCCCTAAGCTTGAGGACAAGCTGGAAGGAATAAAAAACTCCCTAGCATGGAAGTATAGGATTGGTCTCATTCTCATAGAGAATGATCTTGGAAAATAAATCAAGGATGAAGTTGCAAAACCTAAAGAATATGAATCTAAGGAGAAGCATCAGAAATACCTAATCAAGGAAATGAGTATCATTGTTGATTCTATCAAAGATCACTTGATCCCTCAAGTGTCATCTAAGAAGACACCAAATAAAATGTATGATGCACTTTCCAGAATGTATGAGGGAAATAACATCAACATAAAGATGAATTTGAGATCTCAGTTGAAGGGTACCAACATGAGTAATGGAGAATCCATTCAAGATTACTTCACAAGGGTCTCCTAGTTCAGGGAACAACTAAGTTCCATTGGAGACTCCCTTGATGAATATGAACTAGTTATGAATTCTCTCAATGGTATCAATAGACCTTGGGATTCATTAATACAGAATTAGTGTTCCAGAAAAGAAAGTATGATTTTTGACGTTGTATGGGATGATTGCATCCAAGAAGAAGCTAGAGTAGATAACATAGAATATCTACTTAAAGAAGATGATCAATCTCTAGCTATCCATACCAAAATAAGAATACAATCAAACTTCAAGAAGGATAGTCAGAAGGAGTATATACCTCCAAAGATGTTTTAAAGGAAAAAAGAAAACAATCAGAAGAAAGACTACTTTGAACATCAATTTTACAAATATCATAAGATAGGACACCTTGCCATAGAGTGTCCTTTGAAGAAGAAAAACAAAAAAATACATCATGCCCATATAGCTGAAGATGAGGATGATGATGAAGAAGAAATTCCTTGAAAGAGACAAGCAAAGGAAGAAGATGTAGAAGAATATGTACTATTCTATGCACTCTCTGGGTTTGTAACACATGGAGAAGATACATGGCTTATTGATAGTGGTTCTTCAAAGCACATGTTAGGGAAGAAGCAAAATATGTCAAGAATTAAAGAAAAGAACTCTTCTCAGAAAGGATCAGTAGGAGATGACTATCAATATCCCATCAAAGAAATTGGTCAATCAAGCTACAAGCTTGATTATGGAACCTCCATGAAGATGGAGGAAGTACTTTATGTACCAAGTTTTAAAAAGAACCTATTTTCCATCTGAACACTAGATAAGAAAGGATATAGAGTTGCTTTTATAGATGGACAAGTACTCATGTGGACCAAAGGAAAGACACTTGAATATGTTGTGGTCATTGGTGAAGAAGAAGGAGGGTTGTACAAAATCAAGGGACATCCAAAGATAGCCCTTGTCCATGAGACCACTAGCTCAAGTGAACTATGGCATATAAGGCTTTCTCACATCAACTACAAAGCACTACTCTGTGTGATAAAGGTGGTAACATGTTTACCATGTCTGTGATCATGAAATAACTTGCAAAGGATGTGCAAGAATAAAGAACATCAAGAATCCATTTCTGAAAAGTGAAACAAAGAATAAAGGTATGTTGTAATTAATCCATTCAGATGTATGTGGTCCTATGCCCTCCACATATTTAAGTGGATATGAATATTATGTCACATTTATTGATAGCTAGTCAAGAAAGATATGGATATGTTTCTTGAAGACCAAGAGTGAAGTTTTCAGGAAATTCAAGGAATTCAAAACCTTGATAAAGAACCATTTAGAAAGAAGAATCAAGACTCTCAGATCAGATAATGGTGGAATATATACTTCAAAATAATTTGAGGCATTCTTCAAAGAAGATGGAATCGAGAGGGAACTAACCACTCCCTACAATCCCTAACATAATGGTGTTGTGGAAAGAAATAATAGAACCATTATGGAAGCATTGAAAACAATGATTCATGACCAAGACCTTCCCATGCATCTATGGGATGAAGAAACAAAGAGAAGCCATGTATGTGCATAATAGATTATCTCATAGTGCTCTTGGATTAAGACTCTTGAATAAATGTATACAGAAAAGAAACCTGAAGTGATCCATCGCAAGGTATTTGGTTGTCTAGTATGTGTACATATTTTGAAAGAGAAGAGAACCAAGTTCGATCCTTGTGGAAATAAGGTAATGTTTATTGGATACTATGAAGTCTACAAATCCTTCTGTATATACATTTCAGGATTCCATCATATAGAGATTTGTAGGGATGTGACATTTGAAGAAGAAAAAAATCTTAAGAAATTGAGAAGGTGTCAAATTGAAGAAGTACATGAAGAGGATGTACCTCCCAAAAATATAGAAGTTGAAACTTGTCCTGAAATAGTAGCATCTACAGATCATGATATGCTAGAAACTTAGGAACCCCATACTATGGATATATCTTGAAAGAGAAAACCTTATTGGGTAAGATAAATCATATAAGAAGCAAAGAAGTATGGATATCCAAAAGGCTCCGCAAGAACAAGAAAGAGATCAAATCCATTCTCCAGTTGTGTATCTTTGATGTGTGATATTGTAGATTAAGAACCCACCAGGTACGAGGAAGATGCACAGAAGAAAGAGTGGGTGGAAGCAATGATGGAATAATGCTAGTCAATAATGATGAATGATGTTTGCGATATAGTAACCAAACTATAAAAACAAGAGTGTGATATCTTCTAAGTGGATCTACAATATAAAACATGCAATTGATAAAATTATTAAAAAATACAAGGCACAATTTGTGGCCAGAGGATTCTCTCAGAAAGAGGGGATTGATTATGAAGATACATGTGCTCTAGTATCAATGTACACTTCCATCAGAACCATCATGGTACTTTCTTCCATGATGAAGTGGGATCTACACTAGATGGATATAAAGACAACATTCATGAATGGTGCGATTGAGGAAGATGTATACATCAAACAACCACAAGGATTTGAAGTCGAAGACTGAGTGACTCATGTATGTAAGTTGAAAAAGGCTCTGTATGACTAAAGCAAGATCCTAGATATTGGTATGGAAGAATATATAGCTTCTTGAAAATCTTGGCCTTTACCAAAAGTGAAGTTGATCCTAACCTTTACATGAAGGGAATGGATGATGAACCTGTCATACTATTGTTGTATTTGGTTGATCTATTTTTCAATGGAAATAAGAAACCAATTACAAATTGCAAGAGGAAGATAGATGAATAATTCAAGATGAAATATCTTGTATTGATGCATTATCTACTCAGCCTGGAAGTGTGACGGAGCCCAGAAGGAATATTTCTGAACCAAGGAAAGTATGTAGTAGAAATATTGAAAATATTTGATATGTTCGATTGTAAATACATGGCCACACCCATGGATACAAATTTGAAGATGTTATCTAATGAATCATCAGAATTAGTGGATATGTCTCAGTACAGACAAATTATTGGGTTGTTGATGTATCTGACAAATACAAGGCTAGATATATGATTTGTTGTGAACACCTTGAGTTAGTATCTAGTTAAACCTAGATCGGTTCACTTGATAGCTACAAAGCATGTGATGAGGTACCTGAAAGGTATGATAGACTTTAAACTATAGTATGTTAGAGGTCTTGAATATGAATTGTATGGATATATGGATTCATATTGGATAGGAATTGCCACAGACAGAAAGGGAACCTCAAGTGGATGTTATTGTTGGACATAATGGAAACACTCAGACACAGGGGGTGGTGAATCAGTGTGTGAGAAATGTTAAAATTTTAACCTTATTTTAGTCAATCAGAGCATATAAATCATTATATCATCAATTTCATAACCAAATTCATCCTGATTCATAAGAACAACGTCACATCAAAAGAGACACAAGAAGATATGGAATTTTGATCCTTATTTATTGTACATGGAAGACAAAAATATTCTTGATTACATTCAGAACCAACCGATGAAAATATTGCCAACTCTCATAACAGGACCCAACCTAGTTTTCTTAGCTCGAACTAAGAATGGTTTGAGGATTCCAATCCTCAAGTGAAAGATTCTTCTTGCAAGAAATCATATGCCTCAGTTGCACAACCAACCTCTTCTCTCCACTTCAATCTCTTCTTATCAATGTTGTTGGTCATCTTCTCATCACTCTCATCAAAACTACTATTCTCTAAAAGATAAAGATATAGACAATGCTATGACAATGAACTATTCTCTATAAGAAAATCTATTTTACTGCTAAACAACTTTAAAGACTGACTGCACAAGGAAGAATTTACAACAACTAGATATGCTTTCTAAATGTTGGAATATAATCCGTCGGGATTATACGTTATTGTAAATATTAGGAATATGAAGAGACTCTCGGATGTGTGATCCCAAGAGTCATCATAGATGTATAAATAAAGGAATTCTATGGAGAAATAATAAGAATTAGGGAGTTATTTCACCTGACAGTGGTATCAGAGTGATTCATAACTCCTGCATGTATAGTCTGCATTATGCTGCTATCTGCACCCTAGGCTTTCCTCAGTCTGTAGATTGCATGCATTGGTGCATGCGCTGGCTGCTCTAACGTTCATGAGTGATGCGATAGTATTTCTCTGATTAAAATTATTTCTCTACTGTGTGGTTGTGATTGCACCTTTCCAGAACGTTCGAATTATTGCCCAGACATTTTCTATATGTGTAACTCTAATTTTGCATCACTGTCTCATTTATCATAGGGCTTGGTCTCACTCTGCTAGTGAGTATAACGTTCTCATTTCCGCTCCCACTCTGTTGCTGCAATTATCCTTTCACCATTCCATTTATCATGCATCCACTCATATGCTTTATCTTGTCCGTGTATAGACTCCCTCTACCTACGATGCACGATGCCAAATAGAAATCTCAAACGGTTGCTTTTGACAGTCACATCTTAAATCTTGTTTTTTGGTGTGACTGCATTCTCTCTTTATGCTAGTGTCGAGACCTTCTCCACCTGCGGTCGATTTCCTTTTGTGTTGTGGTCTGTAAACTATCCTCAAGTCTGAATATCTGCGCGCCACTATGCCATTTCAACCTGGAGATGCCTCTCCTCCGTTGTATTAGTGTTTGAGTCTGCCATTGACGTAAACCCTAATTTTTGTGGGCCGCCTCTTCATTCCTGACGATCTGTCTACTTTTTGGGGTTGCGTTGAAGTTGTATCAACAGGAACCCTAGCTCCTCGTGATGTTGTGTAAAATTGTGAAATAGTATTTATATCGTTGAAGACTGGTGCTTGTTATGTGGTGAGAACCGTGGAGTGCTGTGTTCATTAATGAGCTGTGGTTGGGTTGTGCGTACTATTGAATGCATTTTCTAGAGTTGATCCATAAAGGCATTGTTTTATTGCTGTGACATCCAAGTTTAAAATGCGATCTGTGATATCAACTAATTGGTGGTGACTCTATCCAATATTGGATTGGTTGCAATTTATATTTGAGAGTTGCTGCGACCAAGTAGAAGAACCGAGACCTCAAGTTTGAGAGCAGCGACCACTCTTTGTGGATCTGCGCCTGTGACCACCTCTCCAAATCGAACAGGACTTTTGTGTGAGGACTGAAGGAACCCTCTCCCTTTGTGTGTAGTGAAAGAATGGTATACTTGGACTACTTAGTGCCTGCGTAGAAGTGCATTGAAATCAGTGGGCAAGTGAAGGATTCGTTCTTGAAGTTTCTTGAAGTCCACGGAATTTTTGCTACCATTGTGAACTCTAGCGCGTGGCAAGAGCATTGGTGGATTGAGTCCATGATTGAATTCTGCAAGAAGTGCGTTTAAGCTTGTGGATCATAAAATTTCAAGACTACTTTCTTTTGAATAATGTGATTGCTGTTATTCCAAAGATCATTAGAGCTTCATATTGCTGGAACATTGAACAAAACTGGAGCGTGAACCAAAGAGCTAAGAATACTGCTATGACCTCCAAGGCGACTGCAATTTTTTCTTTGTGAAGAATCCAAGTGAAGCTAGGTGCTTTCGATTATTGTGAAGAATCCAATTTTGAAGACTATAAGTGAAGCTAGGTGCTCTTGATGTGTACCTTCTTTTAAGTTTGAAGTGCTGCATAATTGTGTATGGTCATTGTGAAGTCCGTGCACTTACCATATAAACTATACTGTTGCAAAATTGTTTTAGTTTGATGTAAATACTATGGCAGCGACATATACCTGCATAGTGAATAGAGATTATTAAGACATTGTTTCTAGCTAGTGCAGCTGTAATTTTATAAGGACCGTATTGTAAAAAGGTGGCAGAGACTTAGACCCACACCTTTACTCTTTCTTCTTTTTCTCCTATTGTTTTAGCTGCAAGATTCAATCACAGAAGATGAAATCTATAGCATCTGTAGCTAGTGCCACCAAGCATTCTGGAGAATCACTTTGCTTTGCTCAAAAAGAAAAGAACCACACCAAAGACCAATCCAATGATCATTCCAAAGGAGAAAGCAGCAAGAGAGGCAGAGGAAGAAGAAACTTCAGAGGTAGAGGAGGCAGAAAAAACTCTAGCAAAAGATGATATTTGAAGTGCAAGCATTGTGGAAAGATTGGACACATAGCAAATTAGTGTTGGGCTTCATGGGACTCCATCAAAGATAGACATAACTAGAAGAAAGATGACAATAAGAACCAAGATGCTAGTAAATATTCAGATTCTGCTCATTGTATTGTTGCACATTGTAATCTTGGTATTAATGAAATGAATTCACTTTCATCTTACACAGATTGTTGGCTACTTGATACTGGTGCAACATCACACATGAATTTTAGAAAAGACTGTTTTGAATAAATTAATGAAACAATAAATGGCATATTTTACTTTGCAGATAAGTCAAGTTTTAAACCAAAGGGAATGGGCACTATTCGGCTGAAGATGCCTGGATTCCCTGATTTCTTATTGAAGAATGTTCTTTATCTTCCATAGTTGCAGAGAAGCCTGCTGTCCTTGGTGCAGATTCGACAGTAAGGCCACACCATCCACGTGTTTGATGGAATTGTAGAAATAAGAAAGTCCTCTGACAACCAAGTCATCATGACTGGATACGAAGATGGGAAGCTGCTGAAGCTAAAGGGTTCATCTGCAAGGGTTCAGAACTATGCCTACCTCTCTCAGCATGGAGAAGGTAATTTGTCATCAAGTTTATTGTGGCATGCAATATTTGGTCATCTGAATTATAACAGTCTTTGTTTGTTGAGAAAGAATGGTGTATTTGGTTTGCCCACCATTCCCAAAGAGAAGAGCAAATGTGATGCATGTATATTAGGGAAACACAGTAAGCTGCCATTCCATGAATCTAATTTCAGAGCAAGTAGGAAGTTAGAATTAGTGCATTCTAATTTATGTGGCCCAATTCCAACTCCTTCTGCCAATGGGAATAAGTATTTTATGACCTTTGTTGATGACTACTCAATAATTTGCTGGATTTACTCATTAAAGACAAAATCAGAAGCATTTCAAACATTCAAGGACTTTCATGCATTGATAGAAAAACAAGCACAATCTAAAATTGGTACACTTCGTACTGACAATGGGAAAGAATACACTTCAAATGCTTTTGAAGATTATCTTCGCCAACATGGAATTGCACATTAGACTATAGTTCCCTACAATCCTCAACAAAACGGTGTAGCAAAGAGAATGAACAGAACCATAATGAATATGGTACACTCAATGATGTTTTTTAAGAATGTAAAACTAATGTTTTGGGGTGATGCAGTGAAATGTGCAGCCTATTTGAGAAACAGAAGTCCCTCAAATGCTCTTGATAGCAAGACTCCACATGAAATGTGGTTTGGCCATCTCCCTTCAGTTAGGCATCTCAGAGTTTTTGGTTCCACCTATTATGCCTTGATTCCAAAGGAGCAAAGAAACAAGCTTGGTGCTCAAAGCAGAAAATGCATTTTCCTAGGGTACGAAGAAAACTCTAAGGAATACCATCTGTATGATGAGGTAAACAAGAAGTTTGTTATTTACAGAGATGTCATTTTTCTTGAGACTAATAAAAATGACCAGTCCATTGAGAGACAACTTGATCATTTGGAAAAATATCCTCATCCAAAGAAATATTCTGAAAATGAATATGAAATTCCAAACCTTGAAGGGGGGATTCCTATTCTGGATCAACCTTTGGAATTTCCATATGAAGCACCACTCCCCCGCATGAAGAAGTTCCTACTACTTCACCTAAACAAGAGATTCAACTGGATGATGTGATTGAGAGATTTGGAAGACTCAACCTTGAAGGAAATGAAGCACCACCAGCTGATCAACCAAGACCATCATGGAATATTCCTAAATGGGCCACAAAGACACTTGAAAGTGTCCATCCAGATGAAGTTGGAAAGACAGGAACGAGAAGTTCAAAAAGACATGAAGATGGAGGAGAAGCAGATAATTCAGGTGATGACATGGATGTATAATTTGATTGTGAATTTAATTTATCTGCTAACTTTGAACCAAATTCCTTTGAAGAATCTTCTACTCGAGTTGAGTGGAAAGAAGCTATGCAGAATGAGTATGATGCACTCATGAAGAATGGAACTTGGAAGCTGGTTGAACCTCCAGTTGGAAACAAACCAATTGGCTGCAAGTGGGTGTACAAGAACAAATATAGATCAGACGGCTCACTTGACAAGCAAAAAGCAAGGCTTGCAGCAAAAGGCTATGCACAGAAGGAAGGAATTGACTATGAAGAAACATTTTCTCCTACAACAAAATGGGATACCATCCATACCTTACTCTCTTTAGCTGCTCAGAATGGGTGGAAAGTTCATCAGATGGATGTGAAGACTGCTTTCTTGAATGGAGACTTGAAAGAGAATGTCCTCATGTCTTAGCCAGAAGGCTTTGTTGTGAAAGGAAAAGAACAAAAGGTATGCAAGCTTGTCAAATCCTTGTATGGCCTAAAACAAGCACCTCGCGCATGGTATGAAAAATTAACCAAGCATCTTTTGAAGTTAAATTTCAAACATTTTGATCTTGATGATGCAACACTGTTTATAAAGAAAGTTGGAAGATCTGTTATGTATCTTGTGGTGTACGTAGATGATATTTTGATGACAGGTAACAATGAGAGCTATATAGCATCCATAAAGAAAGATTTGAAAAAGATCTTTGAAATGACAAATATGCATTAGAGGAAATTTCAACTCAAAATGGGCCTTTTAACTTTTATTCAAATTCCATGTCATCATGCGTTAGCCAATGAAATTGCTTTAAATTTGAAATACCGTATAGGTCTTAAACACTTCTTTAATATAAATTTGGGGATAGGTATCATAAACAAAACTACTTTTTTTGTTTGTATTTTTGACATATCTCCCTATGTTTTTACTCAAATTTCGATCACGAGAGCTTGTTGGATGCGGAATTTAATTCCGCATCCAATGAGTACCCACTCGGCATACTTTTGATGGACCCCATTACCCCAAAAACAAGAAATACCAGAAAAAATGTAATGATGATGTCATCATTCCATTTTTTCAAGTATTTCTTGTTTTTGGGGTAGCGGGGTCCGTCAAAAAGTATGCCGAGTGGGTACTCGTTGGATGAGGAATTTAATTCTGCATCCAACGAGCTCTCTTGATCGAAATTTGAGTAAAAACAAAGGGAGATATGTCAAAAATACAAACAAAAAAGTAGTTTTTTCCTTTTCTTCCTCCAAAATTAACAAATATTATTTTATTATTTTAACTATTATTTTACTAGTTCATTTTAGGAGGCCCATTTTGAGTTGAAATTTCCTCTAATGGGACATCTCCACTATTACTTAGGAATTGAAGTCTCTCAACATCCTAAGTACATATTCCTATCTCAGAAAAAATATGTTGGAGAACTACTAGACAAATTTTGCATGACAGAATGCAATCCTATCTCTACTCCAATGGAACAGAAAATGAAGCTCACATCAAGCAAAGGAAAAGAATTTGAGGATGCGACCAAGTATCGACAACTTGTAGGAAGACTTATCTACCTTACAACAACTAGACCATATATTTCTTATGTTGTTGGCATACTTTCAAGGTTCATGCATAAACCTTGTGAAGGACACTGGTCAGCTACAAAAAGAGTTCTAAGATACTTGAAGGGGACTCAAGACATTGGACTCAAGTACTCTAAGGTGGATGACTTAAAACTTATTGGGTACTTAGATTCATATTTTGATGGCGATAAGGAGACAAGAGTATCAACTTCTGGATACACTATGAGTCTTGGATCAGCAGCTGTCTCATGGAGATCATGCAAACAGTCAGTTCCGACAGATTCAACAATAGCAGCAAAATATGTGGCTACAGCTGAAGTAACGAAATAAATAGTATGGCTCAGGAAGATACTTGAATATTTGCAAGAAAAACAAGAGAACTCTACTCCATTATTGATTGACAATACTTATGCAATCAAGCTGGCTAAGAATCCCAGATTCCATGATCGAACCAAACACATCAACACAAAGTATCATTTGATTCGACATCATGTAGAGGACAAGACAGTCCATCTTTGACATTTTTCCACAAATGATCAAGTTCCAGACATCTTCACCAAAGCGCTTGGATGAGAAAAGTTTGAAAGATTCAGAAACATGCTCGGACTTACTAACACCCCTTTGGATTAAGGGGGGGATTGTTGGAATATAATCCGTTGGGATTATACGTTATTGTAAATATTAGGAATATGAAGAGACTCTCAGATGTGTGATCCCAAGAGTCATCATAGATGTATAAATAAAAGCATTCTATGTAGAAATAATAAGAATTCGAGAGTTATTTCACCTAACACTAAAAACTATATATGCAACTAACAAATGTACATAATGGTTTAAATTAACTATCTGGTTCCATTCTCCTTGGTTATTTTGAGAGTAAGTGTTCACTATCATTGGAACAGGAGTAGGGGAATTCAAAAGAAGTGAAGAAACTAAAGGGAATCAAATATAACTTAATCTCTGCAAAGATATGCAGACTAAGAAACGTCTAATTGAAAGAGATAGTAAACCTGATGATTTATAAGAAAATAAATCCTACTTGAAAAAGATAGAACAATACTACAAGAAGATAGACATAAATTATAGGTAGAAAACTTCTAAAGATGTGTTATGGATAGAAAATTCCTATGGCTTGGGGTGTACCACAATAGACAGAGAAACCGTAAAAATCAATCCCTTCCCAATATGCAAGAGAAACCAAACATCTAACACTAAAGGATCTCAAATCATACCTTATTCCATATGGTTGAAGTAGATCCCCGTTGAGATTTTTCCAATCCCACTTTCTTTAGCAATTCACTCTCAACAACAGTAAATAAGACAAGCATGCTACATAATATGGTGTTATATCTACTATAGCATATATAATAATCAATGTATAAAAAATTTAACATATCCATGGGTTCAATATTCATTCAATTGCAGATTAAATGGAAAGGAAAATATATTTCTATTAATTAAATAAGATATTACACAAGTGACAACCTCTATCGACACGTCTGCGAACCAGAGAAACTGAGTCCTCCACCTGGGCCTCCACCACCTCAATCCTCCATCTCTCGATAGAAAGCTCACAAGCAAAGGAAATCTTGGGAAGAACACAAAGTGCTCCAAAGGGACAATGGGATGCATACTCAAGTATAAGAAATCTATGGCAACAATGGACTATAGTTTCCTTGCTCTTCAATTCCTCTCCTTCAATATATCCAAGGGGTTCCTTATATAGCACTCAAAAGGGGTAATGGAGGGTCAACTCTGAGCGATCTTGAGGAATATGGAAGGCCAAGAGTCATGTGGTTCAGACACACCTCAATGAAAACTCCAAAAATATTTGGATTTATGCACATATCCCGATGTACACGGGTTTGAGGTCAATATCCATGAGAATGGGATTAAAAGTCACGTACAACAATAAACATGTGTTTTTATCAATGAACTTGGAAACATCAAAGTATAATATTGGTCCATGGGGTCGAAAGAGTCTGCATAGGGATAGGGAAGGCCATAAATGTGTGATCAACCATGTGTGGTAAAATCAACTGTAACAAATGCCCTCTAATGTGTGAGGTCAGAGGGGTAACATGATGGCTGAAATACGTTATAAATCCATCCCATAAGTTGAGTGATGAAGAACCAAATGGAATAACCCAACTAACGGATGTTATATGTAGTGCTATGTTCGAAGGCGACGCGACTCGACTGCTGCCAAAGATAACATTTTTTCCTATCTGGGTTTTTGGTTTTTTTATTTTCTTGGACTTTTTCATATATTTTGAAAATGTTGAAAAATAATAAAAGTTATTTATAGTTACAAATATAGGAGGAGGCGAGTGTCAGGGGAAAAATAAACTAGTTCCAAGAAGTGGAACATACCTATGCTCAATGCAAGGAAACATGTACAAGATAATGACACTCATGGGAAAGTCTCCTCCCGGTAAAAATGGGGAATCAAGTTGCAAAAGATATGTAAAAAGGCTCTATTTGGCTAGACATGAGACAAGATCAGGATATATGGATGATAATCAAAGTCAGGGAAGCCAACATAAGGCTCAATAAGGCAAGAAAAACTCATGATAGTGTAATTACAGCTTGACATATACAAGGGAGTCCCGAGGGAAAGGCCAGCATAAATTTCAAGAGGAGTATGAAGCTCTTTCTCAAGGACATCGAGGGACTAAAAGGGACTCCCTAACCTAAGAGAGGACTCATAGTATGAGTACCAAATGAAAAAGGGAGCTAAATAGGACACCCATGTATTGGAAAGCTCTACCATTCACATGGTACCACTTCTAACAATAGCATGAAGGTTCTGTGATACCATGGAATGGATTCGAAGCTAAGGTCAAGATGAAACGGTCACAAGGTTATGAAAAATGTAGGAGGATGTGAAATCCTAACCTATATTCCAGTTTAGACATGATACCTATAATAGGAACGAATAGGTCAAAGACCTCAGAGAGAATGTGCAAAAACATGCACCCTACATGACAAAAATATTAGTCCAAAATAGCTGGAAATAGCCAATAAAGAGTCCAAAATATAGGATACAGGTAGGATTGATCATGACAACTACATACAAAGGAGACAATGTGGTAAATGATGGGATGTAAGAAGGAATGCAAGGTGTAGACCCAACATTCACGTATCCACTACCACCCCCGTGAGGGTGACCACTAGTGTAAAGATCGAGTGAAGGGAATAAAAATCCTCCATAGAGTAGAGGATGGAATATGACCATTCCCAAATATATGAGCACGCTAAGGGACTGTGATGCCCCCAAGTCCGACACCAAGGTCCGTACTAGGACCAAGGACGGGTGACAAGATACCAAGAATTCTATAAATAATAGGACCCAAACTCAAGAGAGGATAAATATATTCAAGTAACCACAATCCCAAAGGCCAACTAGCGCACAAAGAGAACACTCCTAAGAAAATATAAAGCCAAAATAAAAGCAAACCAAGGGGGGGATATGTGAGCTCCCGAATGCAGCAGGTAAGTCTCTCCCAGGAGAGGCCAAAAACTCCCATACACTACAAGTGGAGGTACATAACCAATTATAGTGGCCCTCAGCTTCAACGCATAAAGAAAATGTGTTGTCCGACCTCTACTTGGCCAGGACACCTACAGAATAACCTTTGCAAGTACCCCCTGTGATACCTAGGTAATGAAACTAAGATCACCTCACACAATAGGATTTGAACCTGAAATACGACGTCATCTGACATTTCGTACGGATGTGTCAGACAACAATCACTGAAAATAATGTCGATAAAAAAATATTTATAGCGCAGTTGAATATCCGACACAAAGGCGTTGGATATCCAACCCCTAGGGTGTCGCATATCCAACCCTTAAGTGTCGGATCTCCGATGGTCAGATGTTAGATATCCGACGGTAGGGTGTCAAATAACCGACGGTATATGAACCCAATAGTGTCAGATCTCCAACCCCTTAGCATCAGAGATCCGACGGGATGTATAGGTTTTTTTTTTTTAAATGTAAAGTTTACATGATTTTAAATTTATGGTCCCATATTTTCAACGATAACTATGTTCAAGGTGTCGAATATCTGACCCATGGCCATTATAAATATAAATTGTTTTAAACATTTCGACATGTTTGTTTTAGAAGCAACGGATGATTTGCGAAAGTTATTTGTTCCTCGATGGACGTTTTCAGGAATTGTTTTATTCTTCAACGGGCTGTTGTGGGAAATTTTTTTTCATCGATAGATAGTTTGCCGATAATTTTTTATTCTTCGACTTCTCTCCATTTGACAAAATGTTGATGCATGGAACTTGATTTTTTAAGACAACCGGTTATATTCATTAATGAAGTTTGTGACAAAATGTCAAATATAAATATTTTGGATCCAAACGAAGACAACTGACAATTGCTTGCTAGACTATGGGATGCAGCGAAACGAATGGGTGATGGAAAATTTTATTGTCCTTGTACTCAATGCAAGGGATTTAAGAGGAGAATAAAATTGATCTCAACAACCACAAAACATTGCAGGGAACATGGACACGCTGAGGGGGGGAACGAATATCGTCCATTCGTAGGTTTAGCATTATAAAGTTTATTATATTCATTTTTTTGGTAATTGTATGTATTAATTTAATTTTTCATATATTAATGTATATCTATTGATGTTTCCATGTGTTTATATTAAATTAAAGACACCCTACATCATATCCTCCAGAGGAAGTTCTTTCAGAACAAGTTTAGGATCAAGATCATGGAGCGTGTATGTTTAATGGAGAACAAGTGAATGATCATATTGAACAAGATGATCATACCTATAATTTAATTGAATATTATGGTACAAATACATTGATCCATGTTTCATTTAATGTTAGAATGGATGATGACGATGACGTTGATAATGAAAATGATGATGACTTTGATGATGTTCACGATATACCTCTTCTTGATAAGGAATATGAACCTTTATGAAGGCTCCAAAACAAATATTCTCTCCTATATTTTTGATTGTTGGAATATATTAAACCCACTCACAACTTAGGATAAAATAATTAATCATTATTTGATTAATTATTCACCCACTAACTTAATTAGTTGGCATCCACTTGCACCTTAAAGTCAATACATTCCATATATATCCTAGGAATTATTTATTTCCAATTTTGGGGTGATCTTGACCACCTTTTGACCATCCAAAATTAGTATACAGGACTTTATAGCAGATTCTTCTTTATTCTTCTTTTTCTGCTTTTCCTGCTTTTCTATGGATAAGATAAAAGCTAGTCAACTAGGAAACTGAGAGCTTTTGTTTCCAACCCATCCTCCATTATTTTTTCTCCATTTTCTAGGATTATCATGTTTTTTCCATCTCCTTGACAACTCACTCATGATTTTTCCAACTTGTGAGGTCCTTGATATATTTGGGAAGTGCTTTAGTTACCTATGGGGGTTTGCTATATTTTGGTAAGTCAACCTTTTTGAGCTTTATGATTTGTTTCCATACAATTATATTTTCCTATGAGGGATGTACTATTTATGTACACTATTATTCATCATTATTCAATGGAAGGATACACACCAATATTCATCTCCTCATTCATGTGATTCAGTCTCTTTTCTTCTCTCTATTTTTCCTGTGTATGCTTGTGAGAATTCTTAGTAGCAAGATATATTTCCTATGCTTATTCTTAACATAATTTATCATATAATTGATCTATTATTTACACATGGTATCATAGCAGCAGTTTTATCAAGTTATACAGAGTTGAGGAGCGCATCCAATCTCCTATCCCTCTATGAAGAAGAGCTTGTCTAGCTTACAAGATTTTCTCCTAGTTTGTTTTGCAAGTTGCAGAGAGTATCTCTTAGAGCATATCAACAAATTCAATATGGATTCAAAAGTTCCTCTACTATATCCTTTCAACTATGCTGATTGGAATCCAAATATGAGTGCATACTTGAAGAGGCAATGTCTCTTTGATGTCTCCATTGGTGCATTGAGTGAACCTAAGTCTTATGAAGAGAAGATTGATTGGATAAATAATTGTGATAGATATTGTGGAATTATTTGTTTGAGAATGTCTCCAAATATGTATCATCTCATAGATTTTTCTGAATTTCCATTTGAGCTTTGGAAAATTTTGGACAAAGCTTTTGGTTTGCAGGAAATTGAAGATGAAGCATGGAGCTAACCTAGCATCTCCTATTGTTATCTCTCTCAATATTTCTTGGCCTCTACATTCTATGATGAATAATTTTATCATACAGTTCATGTTGCTGCTACCCTCATTGATTCGAATGCTTCCTCCTTCAATGAAGAAGCAAATATTGAAGAGCCATCTTTTTCTGTGTCTCTTGAAGATGATTTTTCTTCTTGTGATACTATTGATGAAAAAGAAGTAACATATGGAGCTGATGCTGATATTGATATTTATTATGATACTATAACCCATTCATTGTTCTCTAAATCTCCTATCTTAGATTCTGATATCTTTGTGCCATATTCTTCACACCTTTTGCATACATCTCTCATTGATGGTGCGCAACCCAGTGACTTCCAGGATATTTGCTTAGCCACATAAAGCCTTCTTTGTGTCATACTAGTTAAATTACTTGATCTCATGTGCTTCATCATATCCTCCTTTGTTCTTGGCATCAATACTCAGATCCTTCTTGAATATTTTGAACATCTCCTTATTTCCTCCTTTCATACAGAGGATTCATTACCAATGTATTTCCATGAGTCTATTGATATGCTTATATGTGATCCTTTGGATTCTAATTTAGAATAATATTTGCAGGTTGATACACATATCATGCCACCATCCCTACCATCTACCATACCTCTGAATAATCCTAAGACTAAACAAATCCCTAATTCACTAGTTTATTCCTCATTGGTCTCTTATGCAGTGATATTTATCTTACACGATTTGAAGTCTTTCCTAACTTTCAGTGGCTGTTTATCCATGATATTAGTCATATATGGACTGATATTAAACATGTTTGGATCTTTTCTAAACATTTATGGTTCAAATATTATGCCCATCCATCATTCGGATTTTTACACCTATCAGTTTTCCCCAGTTGCTCATAATTTTCCTAGTCTAGCCTTATATCCTCATGGAGCCATTGAATCCTTTGTACTTGTTGTTCCATATGTTAATATTTATGATATATAATAGTTTTATCAGCCTCATATAATATCTATACAGGTGCTACATCATATTGGAATATTGACACGTGATTCACATCACAATTTTGCAACTATTCAAGGAATTGGGTGTGAAATAAATTGTCTTAATTTTTGTACTCTTTGGAAAGGAGTATGCATAGATCTCTTTTCCATTTTAGATTATGTTTGCATATCAGAGTTTTAAATTATAAATAATAATTCAGATAATTCTCCTACTTCATTAGTTGATGAGATACAAGGAGTCTCTCCTCTTCCTTCTTGTAGGTTCTACACTCTAGCGCAGGATCATGGAGTTCATGATTTTTTCAGCAAGTCCTTCATCCAAAAGTAGTTCCGTCAGCTCATTAAAGTGAATATGAAGATATTTTGAATAAATAATTCAAATTTTGTGCCTTGTCCTATCTTGAGGGAGGATTTTCCCCATGTGGTTTTGCCTCTTTCCTCACTTTTCTAGACATAATAATTGTTAAAGGGTGACCATAGCCTTGTTGTTGGGCCCTATATGCATCCATATGCATCCATATTTTTTTGTAATAACATCATAAAGTCAGAATTATAGGTGGGTGTTGGAATATATTAAACCCACTCACAACTTAGGATAAAATAATTAATCATTATTTGATTAATTATTCACCCACTAGCGTAATTAGTTGGCATCCACTTGCACCTTAAAGTAAATACATGCCATCTATATGATAGGAATGATTTATTTCCAATTCTAGGTTTATCTTGACCACCTTTTAACCATCCAGAATTAGTATACAGGACTTTACAGCAGATTCTGCTTTATTCTGCTTTTCCTGCTTTTCTATGGATAAGATAAAAGCTAGTCAACTAGGAAACTGGGAGCTTTTGTTTCCAACCCATCCTCCTTTATTTTTTCTCTGTTTCCTAGGATTAGCATGTTTTTTCCATCTCCTTGACAACTCACTCATGATTTTTCCAACTCATGAGGTCCTTGATAGATTTGGGAAATGCTTTAGCCACTTATGGGGGTTTGCTATATTTTGGTAAGTCAACCTTTTTGAGCTTTATGAGTTGTTTCCATAGAATTAGATTTTTCTATGAGGGATGTAATATTTATGTACACTATTATTCATCATTATTCAATGGAAGGATACACACCAATATTCATCTTTTCATTCATGTGATTCAGTCTCTTTTCTTCTCTCTATTTTTCCTATGTATGCTTGTGAAAATTCTTAGTAGCAAGATATATTTCCTATGCTTCTTCTTAAAATCATTTATCATAGAATTGATCTATTATTTCCACATTGATAATGAACTTGAAGGTTATGAATGGCCTTTAAAAAATTGCAATCAAACGGATGCTAAGGTATGTAAAATAATCCATCACATATATAGGATCATAATAAAGTTTATTTGTATTCCTCTAATAATTGTATTGTTAACTCATTATTGATCATCGTATGGATGAATCATGTTTTGTTAATATTATTTATTTATTACTTTAACAATTTTTTTATTTTTTTGTATCTTGACAGTTGAATTTTTGTTACCACCATCAAATATTTTACCTCGCACATATCAAGATTTATCTTCGATCATGAAAGAGATTGGAATGCATTATGAAGAAATTCGTGCATGCCCCGATGACCATGCTATATATTATAATGAGCATGAATTTGCAATAGAATGCCCAGAATGTCATGTAAGTAGATATCATACAGATAAAGTAACAAAAAAGGTACCTCAGAAGGTTCTTCATTATATTCCCATCATTCCACATTTGTAATGACTATTCAAGTGCAAAAACATAGAACAATTTATGGATTACCATGCCAGGAATAGAATTCAAGATGATGTTATCCGAATGCATGTAGATGGTTCTGCTTTTAGAGATATGGAGGAAAAGTGGCCTCACTTTAAAGAAGAACCACGTAATCTTAGGATTTCTTTGGCAGCAGATAGTGTTAATCCATTTACAAAAATGAAATCCATTTACACACTATGGCCTATTTTTGTTATCAACAATAACATTCCTCCATGGTTGTCAATAAAGAGGGAACACATAATGTTGTCGATGATTATTCCAGTTTTTTTGTTGAAAACTGTTTTATTTATAATGTAGTTGTGGCATCTCATTTGTCGTATTATGTTTCTTAATTTCATATATATATCTATTATTTTACTCTTGTTCATGGTTTATATATCTTAATGGTTCTCATAATGATATATTTTATATGTACTTCAAATGAATCAGGTAAGTTCCTAGTCAAAGATATGAATGTATACATCGAAAATCTTATAGATGAGCTACTGAAGTTATGGAATGGCATAACTATGTATGACGTATCTAGACCAATAGGACAAAGGAAATTTCAATTCCATGCAACGGTTGTATGGACAATACACGATGCCCCTGGGTTAACTTCATTTTGTGGTTTGTAATTTTAAGTTCCACTTTAATTGCATTTAATGATATGGAGTAGTTAGAATAGTTTATATATGAATATATTTGACATAGATATTCCATATCTAAATATTGTAGGTCTTCATACAAGGGTAAATTTGCATGTCTAGTTTGTGGTCCTAAGATAAAATCTCGTTGTTCAAAAAGCTTAAGAAAGGAGGTGTTTGATGAGTATAGGAATTTCCTCTCTAAGAATCATAGGTATAGAACAACTGAAAAAAATATTTTCAATGGGAAGCAGGAGACTGCATTAAAACCACGGATAATGACACCTCACCTTTGGAAGATGCAATACAATAGAAATTGTCATCATGGTACGTATGGATCATCGTATATGAATTGTTATGTATTTTAATTTTTAATGTGAGTTGTTTGTTGTAGTGGCCATATTTGATTTATGATGTAATTTATTTATAAACTAATATTCATGATGTCCATCGTGATCATTAAGGAATTAATGGGATTCCACGATGAATGAAAAGTTATCCTATTCAATTTTGTAGGTTTCCCTACTATGAGCACCTACAAATTGCTCATTTGTTTGATACAATTCATATTGGAAAGAATGTTACTGAAACCTTATGGTGACTACTAGAGATAAGGAGGGAGAAAGATAAAGTTGTGAAAGATTGCAAAGACATTCAAGAAAGAAACCATGCAATGAAAGACATCATCCAATTTCATACCAACGGAGAACAAGTTAATATAAACTGAATTCCATGGATATTTACGGAGCAACAAAGCAATGTTGTCAAAGAAGTAATGTGGAAAATTAAATTCCCCACTGGATTTTGTGCAAACTTGAAGAATATCATAACCAAAAAAGGTGATTTTGTGGGGGTCAAAACACATGATTGGCATGTCTTCATCAAGGTAATTATTATTGTTATGTCCATATAATTTTTTCTTGTTTGTATACTCTTTGTTTAATAAATGGTTTGGTTTGTATATTGATACAATATGTTCTACCTCTCTCTCTCTCAGACAACTTCGACAACAATGTCAAACAAGTTATATATAATCTTGGTAAATACATGAGGTAACTAGCAATTACTTGCATGTGCTTAGTGTTTCTTTAATTCTCCATATATCTTATATTTTTTTTTTGTGCACTATTTTAGCATATATTGTAATTTTTATTTTATTTTTGTTAAATACCGTTATTGGTTTGCATCACTTGTAGATGGTTGACATCTAAAGAAATCCATAAAGAAGATATAAAGTATTGGAGGAGAGAAATTCCTTGTCTCATGTGTGAAATGCAGAAGGATATACCATCAGCATTTTTCAATGCACATGAACACTACCTCATACACCAAGTTGAGGAGATTGAGTTGTGTGGACCTGTGCACTCAAGGTCCATGTGGATGGTTGAGAGGCACTTGAAATTTATGAAGGGTTTGGTGAGACAACGAGCACATGCGGAGGGTTATATGATGGAAGGATATATGGTATACCAAAACATGTTGTATGTTAGTGAATATCTTCCTATTTTAGAGTCAAAGCTCAATTTATGTCGCATTTGTGATTCGGACTCCAATAACAAATTTGAATGAGAGAAACTAAAGGGGAAAGGTAGATTGAGGAAGTTGAAAGTTCATTATTAGCTAGTGGATGTTTATTATATCCTTCATATTCTAATTTTATTTTTTTGTCATAATTTCTTCAATTAAGAGCATATACTTTGTTCAGGAGATTTACACCTTTCTTTCATTTTAATGGTTATTGTCATTAACCAGTTGCTCGAGAATGGGATGCAATTCATTTATACATCATAAACAATCTTGACTGGATGAAGGTATGGATTGAACGATGTGCACAATTGGGTCATGGAGTATCATGGGAACGTGTGTCTTCATTGGTAAAAGTAGCACAATGCAATGGAGATAACAATCTAACAGAAAGGGAAATCGATTTGGCATATGGTGTAAAAGATAAAATGGCAAGCTAATAATTAATCAATCCCTCTAAATCTTTTATTTTGCAAATTAATTTTTGACGTACATGTTCTTATTTTCCATGTATTGTTGCAAAAGGACTGAATGGTTGTGTAATCTTTTTCATGTATTTCTTATTGCAGGTAAAACACCATAAGGCTATGGTATGCAATGGAGGCAGATATCAGATCAAAAAATTTGATGAAACAAAGAAAACATTAGATTCTAATGTTTTGGATGTCTTCGAGGTTACCAATGTTTCATCTAGAAGTCTCAGAAAATTGATACTATGGGTATTTGGAAGATATTATACAGTGTGACCTTAAATCATTTAAGGTAGTTCTATTCGTTGTCAAATGGTATAGGTTTTGATTGAATCAACGTGATCCCGATAGAACTATTATTGAAATTGATAATGGATTTACCATGGTAAACAAAATTTTGTTTGATCTAGGAATAGAGCCCTATGTTCTTCCAAGCCAATGTGAACAAGTATTTTACTCAGAGGTTCCAGGTAAAGCAGGCTGGTCATTTGCTGTGAGACACAATCCAAGGGGAAGGCCGGTAAAGTATAACCGATATGATGGTAATGAAGAGGGTTCTCTGAAAGAATAATATGATGATGAAGAGCATGATCAACATGAGTTATCTAACAATGATGATGCAACAGAAGATGTCCAATAAATAGTTGAATCAGATGATGTACTATACAATGCCAATGAAGATTATTTTGATGATGACAGGATGAGTGTAACTGATGACAATGACAATGATGATATGGCCAATCCTTACAATGTTGACTATGTATCTGATGATACACATGATGACTTGGATGAAGAAGACGATGACATGGATGAAGAAGATGATGAAATATATTGGAAGGTAAATATTTAATTAGAACTATTATTTTATCTTATTTTTAAAAAAAGAGTTACTAACATCATCACCATCACCATCATCTTCATCATCATCATCATCATCGTCAGTATCATCATCATCATCGTCGTCATCGTCATCATTATCATCATCATCATCATCATCATTATCATCAATTTCATCGTCGACATCAACATCATAATCATTATCATCATTGTCGTCATTATCCTCATCATCCTCATGATGATGATAATCAACATCATCAATATCATCATCATCATCATTTTCTTCATCATCATAAACAACATCATCATCATCATCATTGTCATTGTTGGCATCAACATCATAATCATCATCATTGTCATCTTCATCGTCATCATCATCTTCATCATCATCGTATTCATCATCATCATCATCATCATCATCATGGTCTTCATCATCATCGTCATCATTGTCACACATCATCATCTTCATCATCGTTGTCTTCATGATCATCATCACCATCATCATCATCTTCATCATCATCATCATCATCATCCTCATGATGATGATAATCATCATCAACATCATCATCAGCGTCATCATCATCTTCATCATCATCATCATCATCATCGTTATCCTCATGATCATTTTCATCATCATCATCATCACCATCATCATCATCTTCATCGTCATCGTCATCATTATCATCGTCATCCTCATGATGATGATAATCATAATCAACATCATCATCACCATCATCATCATCCTCATCATCGTCGTCATCATCATTATCTTCATCCTCATGATCATCATCATCATCATCATCATCATCATCACGATCAACATCATCATCATCTTCGTCATCATCGTCATCATCATCATCGTCATCCTCATGATGATGATAATCATCATCATCATCATCATCAATATCATCATCATCATCATAATCATCATCATCATCATCATAATCATCATCATCATCATCATTGTCATCGTCGACATCATCATTGTCATCATCTTCATCAACATCATAATCATCATCCTCATCATCAACATCATCATCATCATCATCTTCATCATCATCATCACCATTATCATCATCATCCTCATGATGATGATAATCATCATCATCATTGTCATCATTGACATCAACATCATAATCATCATCATCATCATCAACATCATCATCAACATCATCATTATCATCTTCATCATCCTCATCATCAACATCATCGTCACCCTCATGATGATGATAGTCATCATCATTATCATCAAGATCATCATCATCAAGATCATCATCATCAAGATCATCATCATCATCATCGTCATCATCATCATCATCATTTTCATAATCGTCATCATCATCATCATCATCATCATCATCATTGTCATCATCGACATCAACATCATAATCATAATCATCATCATCAACATCATCATCATCATCTTCATCATCATCAACATCATCATCATCATCACCATCATTATCATCGTCATCCTCATGATAAGGATAATTATCATCAACATCATCATCACCATGCTCACATGCTCACATGCTCAACTTTTCAATCATCCTTCAAATCTATATTTTCATTTATCCAAGATAGGGATGTGTCGTTATGTAGATGGTTCTTCCCTCATTAATGTGAAGTTTCTTTATTCAAGTTAGGATGTTTTCCTTCCTCTTAGGTTTGCATCTCTCTATTGAAAATATTTGGGACCCATAGTTCTAGAAGTCAAGGAATCTATTAGATATAAGAAGTATTTCAAGGATACAAAAATTTCCTTTCATTTTATTGGCTAAATCAAACAATTTCCTTCTCATCACTTTTTGATTGAAAGGTTTGCCAGTATTATGCAATTTTTTTTGGAAATCAATATTTGAAGTAAAATAAGTTTTACTTATTCTTAATGTTGGTGAAAAGTTCATATCACTACCTATATGTGGATATGTTTAGAAATTAACCTTTCGAAAGACTACCATATGACATGTTGTTAGAGGCCATTGACTATGCTATTGTTAGGACATGATGAGGAGGAGGAGGAGGAGGGTCATGATTATGATGATGATGAAAATGATGGTAATGATGATGATGATGATGATGAGGATGATGATGATGATGATGAAGAGGATGATGATGATAATGATGAAGAGGACGATGACGTTGATTATGGAACATCATCATCGTAATCAATGTCATTGTCATCATCATCATCCTATTCATCATTATCATCATCATCCTTTTCATCATCATCATCATCATCGTCGTCCTCTTCATCATCATCATCACCATCATTGTTGTCGTCGCCATTACCATCATCATCATCATCATCATCATCATCATCATGGTGATGATGATAATGTTGATGAAGATGATGGTGATCATCAGCATTGCCATCATCATAATCATCATCATCATCACTGTCATCATCACCATTATCATCATCATCATGAGGATGATGATGATGGTGGTGATGATGATGATGATGATGAGGGTCATGACGATGATAATGAAGATGACGACGATGATGATGATGGCATTGATGATGATAATGATGATGATGAGGGTCTTGATAATGAAGATAACGATGTTGAAGACAATGATGATGATGATGGTGATAATTTCCATCATCATCATAATCATCATAATCATCACCATCATCATCACCATTACCATTATCATCATAATGAAGATGACGAGGACGATGATGATGATCATGAGGGTCATGATAATGAAGACCATATATTGAAGACGACGATAACAATGATGGCGATGATGATGACGATGATCATGATCATGATCATGATAATGAAGATGATGATGATCAACATAACTATAATGATTAGGTGAGATTGTAGGGCTTAGCTGAGATCGCCATCAACATATTCATCTTCAGCGATTTCATTGTAGGGATTAGGTGAGATCTCCATCATCATTATCATATTATAATAAAAAATACTATTCCTATGTTAAAAATACATATACTAAAAAATACATATAGCTAAGTTAAAAATACTATACCTAGTAAAAAAATACTATTATGGCAATACATATAATATAAAATAATATATAATAAAAATAAAATACATATAATATAAAATAATATATAATAAAAATAAATAGTCTATTTTGACATTGTCGCGACTTGTTTTGGACAGTTCTATGCAATTTGGACATTTTTGTGAATTTTGGAGTAGCTCCGGTGGAGCTAAGGGTTAGGAATTGGAGTTCAAGGTTAAGAATTGGAGCTCACGGTTTCGATTTGGAGCTCATGGCTCAACGAGTAAGCATCACCTCGTTTTTTAGGCATGTCATGACAAGGGTTTTTGGGCATGCAACCGATTCAAGCTTTTAGATTGGATGGGCATGCAACTAGTTCAGGGTTTTAGTTTTTTTGGGCATGCTGTGATGTTTACTGTGTATTTGTGGGAAAACATCTACGACCACATCAATTCCAAACTGAAATTTTATATGCCCTAGATTTCCACATTACATTAGGATATATGAGATCTAGGGGCAACATTATCTCTTGGCTCACCATATCCCACCCATCATCGGAGCTGCAAGGGAGGTGCAAGGGAGTAGGGAGAAGTTATATGTGAATACTTGACCCTAAATAGAGTAGTGGTTTACCTTCATAAATAGTTTACACTCTTTATTACGCACCAAGATTTTGTTACAACAATTAGAAATTTGAATTGAATGAGATGAATCCCCTAGCCCTATATGATTATAAAGGGTTTTTCAATGTTGGAATGAACTCAATTAACCACTCGGTTTCCAAAATTGATCTAACTTGGTTTATGGATGTATGGATTTTTCTTCATGTCATTTAGAACATCCATGTCTATATGTATCCGAGCTATGCATCAAATCAAATGGATAGCATATACAACAGGGGGGTTTTCCACTGGATAGGGGAAACACATGGATTACCAACATGAGGGAAAGCCAACAAGTTTTGTTTGGTCTTATTAGGTCCTTAATTTTTAATTTTTAAAATAAAATTTTATTCGATGAGGTGGTGAGAGATGGAAGACATTTGGTTAGATAAGGAGAGGAGATAATAGGCAATCCATCAAGCCAAACAGTGAAGAAATACATTGGATATATAGGGTTTTGATTGGAACTCCCCACCCTTAAGAGAGGATGTATTTTGTAAAGGTTTAGGCCTGGAAAAGGGTTGTTGGTATTGTTATTAATGATATTGTTATAGTTGATAGCTAGTATAATATAGTTAAACAGTAGAAGGGTGTTGCAGTTGCTTTAATTGTAGGGCTTTTGGGATAATAGTGGATAGTGATTCTTGTAATATGATCTATACTAGACTTGTTATATTTATGTTCTGAGGATGTATTGGATTATGATGAATATTAATGGAATGAGACCACCATTCCAAATATTTGGTTTGTTCCTTTTATATGCAAACGATGTGTTGTTTTTTTATTCCACAACTACGTTAATAAATGAATTTTTATTTAGTATAGTTGTGTCACATTCTGTAGTAGAAGTTACTAATAATTATAAGGGATCATTTTTTCATGGTGGTATGGGAATGAGTTTCACTTGAATGAATGGGGAATTGCATAAGTAAAAAAACAAACCCCATATGGTGGATCAAACGCTGGTCATGATGTCCATGTTGCATTAGAGTCATATAGAATTTAGTGTCGTGTGATGCTTTGGGTTAGAACTTCCCCTCTCCAAGCATTGAATATGCTAATTCTTGGACTATAATAGACCACCATTGTTGGACACTAATGCAAACCCGTGCATGAGTTTGAGCCAACATTTACATCCAGTCTACAGGATCTCCAAAGAACTAACATCATTATTTTTCCATTACTATAAAGGAGATGTACTAGAATATTTTCCTGGACTTGTTGATTTCACTGTTAAGTTGAACCTAAATGACAAACAAAGAGGAGCACTAAGCAAGGTAAAACACTTTGTAGCAAATCGAATGAGTAGAGATATAATGATGTTAGTTCTTGGAGATCCTGTAGAGTGGATTCTTGCATTAGAGGAAATTTCAATTTAAAATAAGCCTTCCAAAAATAATACAAATTCAATGTCATCATGTATTAGCCAATCAAAATGCTTTAAAATTAAAAAAGGGAGCACCTCTTAAACAATTTTTTAATATAAATTTGGGGATAGGTATCATAAAAAAAAACTACATTTTTGTTCATATTTTCGACATATCTCCCTGTGTGTTTACTCAAATTTCGATCGAGAGAGCTTGTTGGATGTAGAATTAAATTATGCATCCAACGAGTACCCACTCAACATACTTTTGATAGGCCCTTCTACCCCAAAAACAAGAAATACCTGAAAAAACATGATGATGTCACATCATCACATTTTTTCAGGTATTTCTTGTTTTTGGGCTAGTGGGGACCGTCAAAAGTATGTTGAGTTGGTACTCGTTGGATGTGTAATTTAATTATGCATCCAACAAGCTCTCTCGATCGAAACTTGAGTAAAAACAGAGGGTGATATGTTGAAAATACGAACAAAAAAAGTAGTTTTTTCTTTTCTTCCTCCAAAATTAATAAATATTATTTTATTATTTTCACTATTATTTTATTATTTTTCCTTAGGACTCCCATTTTGAGTTGAGATTTCCTCTAATGGTTTATCTATAGGTTCCAAATATTTAGGTTCCTCATTAGATGCTTCACTATATGAATCATATATGGGGCCCCCAAAACTATGATTATTGATTTCAAATGTAACATCCAACTCTTCATGACATGGATAAATGCATGCATTTTCCATCTCATCATCAAACAAGGGTTTGCCTAAAAAATATTCCTCATCAAAATCTCAACAATATGGACCATCTAATTTATATTCTTTGGATGAGGTAATATAATAGGAGAATGGGTTCTTTCATAACCACCAACCCAAAGGGTCTCTGTCTATACTGCCTTCTTCTTTACCAACTTGAATCCTTCCTTATCAACATTCAAACATGGGTTTTCTTCACTGTGCATGCATTTACATTGATCAGCTAATGACAGACCCAATTTGATAGTTTCAACTAACTCGCATTTGACAGTTTCAGCTAACCCACATTTGACCCATATTGGCTGATATGGATTTTGAAGTCTGGCCAGTTTGAGCATTACAATTAGTGGACGAACCCATTAAATTTTGGTTCACATTCAAATTGGTTTTATTGTTTTTATGTGAGTTATCTTAGCAACCGGTTCCCAAATAATCTATTAAGCCAACTCTACCAAAATGCGATGCTTAAGGGAGGTTTAAAGAAGGATTTGAGTTCCACCATAGCCACGATAGTTAGATTTTTTTGCTCACATGTATGCTCGGTCCGTTGGAGAAGGATGAAAATCAGTCGCTGCCCCGAGTAGGATTACCGAGCAATGTTTTTTTATAAGAAAGAAACTAGAACCTAACCGATAGATCATTGAATATCATTATAAAATCCCTAGGTTAGAAAGAAACTTGAACCTAACCTAGTATTTTCCAAACTGTAGCGAGAACAGGGGTTTGCTAGAATTCTGCCAAATGTTATAGATTTATTATTTAAGGTGTTTTATTATAGAAACCTTATATTAGAAAGCAACTTGAACATAACCCAGTAATTTCCAATCTCTAAACACCATGAGAGCTTGGACTATACAATATATTTTCATTAAGTGATTGAATGAAGTAATCCACTTAAAATAACTATTTTATCAAAATATTAATTTTTTTTCTACATACCTATTAATATCATCATCAAACAAAACTGTCCATGAGGACAGAGTTCAAGAACTATGTCCACATGAACTATATCTCACAAAAGAAAACAAGTGTTCAGCCAAGCAATGGTGACGATTCCTAGTATTATGCCTCATAAGTTTACGATGTTACAACCTAATGAAACATAATACCAGGAATCGTCACCATTATTAGCCAACACTATCTATTTTAGAGTTAGCGAATTGAAAGTGGCTAAGTCAATGCAAAAAATAAAGGTAATAAGTTTGACTAAATAAACTATTTTGATAATTGTACCTACATCTTTTGCTAAATGCATTGCTTGCATGCCTCACCTATCTCGGCGTAATATCAACATTATTATTATTGGTATGTGTACCTTCTCTCACTGACAATCTTC
The DNA here is from genome assembly GCA_001517045.1 of Pseudotsuga menziesii. Taxonomy (NCBI): domain Eukaryota; kingdom Viridiplantae; phylum Streptophyta; class Pinopsida; order Pinales; family Pinaceae; genus Pseudotsuga; species Pseudotsuga menziesii. Next base: position 16,438 of record LPNX010364182.1, on the reverse strand, counting down.
TTCCTCTTTATTCTCCAAACCAACTATATTATAGGGCCTTTTGGCATGACATTGTTTTGCATGCAACTTTTATTTTTTCAATCTTAGAAAGAAACTCGAGCCTAACCCAGTATTTTCCAATTTGTAGTGACAACAGGGGTTTGCCAGAATTCTGCCAAATGTTATGGTTTTCTTCTTTAAGGTGTTTTATTATCGAAACCTTATATTAGAAAGCAACTCGAACCTTACTGTTAGTTTTTCATCATATAAGCTAGCATTATGATCTTAGGATCTTTTCACTGAGAGAATAACAAGCACAACAATGAAACATAAGCACATCATAAGAGACAAGAGACACAAAGAGTTTTCCTCGGGGAAACCATAAAGGAGAAAACCCCGCAACTTCCTTAGAGAAAGAATCAACACCAAAATAGTAAGAGATCTCCCCAACAGCAGTAGACTTCTTGTCCTAGAAATTTTCTTCTTCACTATTGCGCCACACTTGAGAGAGCAAATGATGTGTTTCACAAGTGATAAATAGAGAGACTCTCACTCTCTATTTATATTCATCCGTTCACTTGAATTGCACTTTCACACGTAGGCTCAAATTACAATTACTTACTCAAGCCTACACCTTAATTAGTGTATAATAACTCAAGTGCCCCGAAATTGTGGGGACTTACCTAATGACTTGACAAGACTTGTTTACATTATTAATCTTCCTAATCGAAACATCGGGGCATGATCACATGACTCAAATACATAATAGAAACATCCCAGAATAAACATCAGGTTACAATACATAAGATACATAGAAGAATACATTCTAAAGTTACATATACATCAACACTCCCTCTTAACTAGGAAGGTATTCTTTCAACACAATTTTCAGCACTGGTCTTCTTCTCTGTATCAGCTAGATCATCTCATCTTCAAGTCATCTTCATCTTCAAGTCATCATCGGATATGGATCATCTCTCGATCTGGATCATCATAGAACTTCATCACTGGATCTGGATCATCATCACTGGATCTGGATCATCATCACTGGACTGGATCTGGATCATCACTGCTGGATCATCATTACTGGATCTCGATCATCACTCGATCTAGATCATCCCTGGTGCTATCTCAGGTATCTTCTCGTCATAGGAAGTTCTACAGAGCCAGCCCTTTTTCATGCCGGTTGTAGGCCTACTCCTCATGTAGGTCTTCGCCCAGCACTTACATCTAACCTACTCATCAGAAAGGCATGCCCAGCACTTACATCTGACCTACTCGTCAGAAAGGCCCAGCACTTACATCTGATCAACACATGATGCCAAGATAGATACTGCACTTATGTCTGATCAACACATGATGCAAAGACTGGCACAGCACTTACGTCTGATCAACACATGATGCAAATATTGGCTCAATCATCTCTATCTGATCAACACATGATGCCAAGATAGATACTGCACTTACGTCTGATCAACACATGATGCGAATACTGGCACATCACTTACATCTGATCAACACATGATGTGAAGACTGGCTCTGCACTCACATCTGATCTTGTAGGAACCAATCCTACAGTCATATCAAAATGGCCCCCAGTCCTCCTCGACTGAGCTACCTGGTAACTGAACAGGCACCTCCATTCTCCTAGAGAATGGCAGTTGCCCTTACATCCGATGTGCTCGTCGGAATGGCCAACACTCACATCTGACATGGAAGGAACTAAATCCTTTAGCCATGACCAGAATGGTTCATCCCTTACATCTGATCAAGTGGGAACACATCCCTCTATCACATTAGAATGGCTATCTCAGTCCCTGACTGAGTGTTCCTGGTAACTGACCAGGTGCCTCCATTCCCAGAATGGCAGTCAGCACTCATATATGACATGGAAGGAACCAAATCCTCTCACCATGACAGAATGGCTCAGCCCTTACATCTGACCATGGAAGAAACCAATCCTCTCACCATGTCAGAATGGCTATGGGTCTCATCACTTTCTCTTGGAAGGAACCTCGATCAGGAGAACACCAAGTCTCTCTCTGAAGTACTTGAACTTCAGCCTAGCCAATGGCTTCATCAATACATCAGCTATCTGTTCATCCATCGCAACATACAGGAGATTCACTGCTCCTCTCTGCACCATATCCCAGATATAGTGATACTTGATCTCAATATGCTTCGACTTGTCATGGAACACTGGATTCTCTGACAAATTTATGCAACTCTGGTTGTCATAATGTATACAAGTAGCATCCAACTGGAGATCAAATATATTATACAGTAGCTTCCGCAGCCATACTACCTCACAAGTAGCTGAATAAGCTATGACATACTCTGCTTCAACTGTACTAAGTGCCACACAGGATTGATTCCTGCTAAACCAAGAGATCATACCTGATCCCATACTGAAGCAACATCCTGAAGTACTCTTCCTGTCGATGGCACTGCCTGCCCAATCTGAATCAACATAATCCTCCAGGTTAATCTTCTGATTCACATCGTACTTGAGTCCATAATCAATTGTACCCCTGTATGCTTCACAACCATCAGGTGAACATTTCTTAATGTGTTCACAACAAGGCAAGTATCTAGTCTCAGGTACATCAAGGACCCAATCATCTGACGATACATCGTAGCATCAACTGTCTCTGATGAAGCATCACTTAATAGATTCATGTTCGATGCCATAGGTGTGGTCATGCAGTCCATCATCCTGAACCTCTTCAGGATCTCTACTGCATACTTCCCTTGTCCAAGGAAGATTCCATCTGCACTCTGCCACACCTCCATACCTAGAACAATAGTGCATCGACACATAACAGGAACATCACTGGTATTCCACCTTCAACCTTGAAGCAAAGGTTGGAATCCACTTTACTCTCAGTAAATCCTAGAATCATCAGTAATCTACCCATCCTGTCGTACCATGTCTAACCTCAATATATTCTGTAGTCACTCCCTCTGAAGCGGAGCATCATACTCCCTCTGTCTTCTGTGCTCTATGCACTGAAAACATTCTATACTAGAGTGACAAGTAGCTTCCTATGCTACTAATATTCTATGTGACCATCTAGAGTATAGACTTACATCTTCAACCTTGTAGCAAAGGTTAATATATTCATCAAGCTCATCATGTATGTGTTTAAACTCTTACTGGCAGCAAATGTCTCTTCGTAGTCTAGGCCTTCTTTTCGTGAGAATCCTCGTGCTACGAATCTTGCTTTGTATCCCACGATATTTCCATCTACTGCATGATGGAGATATGAACTTCCCTTCACGTATTGATACTGCATCCTAGACATCATTCTTCTTTGAACTGGTCTTCCATTTCTTCTTAGTTACTTCTTCATGGCTGGAAGGTTCTGCATCAATTATGTCACTGCATTCATCATATTATTCTTTGTCTTGAAATGTCGTCACTTGTTCTTCAGAACAGGTCTTCATTCTTCTTTGCTTGTAGGCGATTATGTATGTGGTATTTCCTACAAATCAAATTCAATTGTATGGTTAGAAACATTTCATAAGGAATATTTATACTGGCAAACACTTATGCATAAATATATATGATCATGCAACTACTTTAGCCAATACAACATTCATCCATATCTCACTGAAACTTTCTAGATGCCTTCCATCTCTACCAGGACAACATTGAGATTGTGCACTAATCCAATATGTCAGCAAAGAGGTTTCATTCTAGATAAGTAGCAATGGAGAATTTGTATAGCACCATGAGCTACTTACCCATCACATGCATATTAGTAGTATACTATCATTAATGCAAACATCCTATCATGCATAATACAATAACTGAATATAAACAAATGCATAACAAAACAATGAAATGACAATTGAATACTTATCTTTATTTGTTTCAAGGGTCGAATCCTTCTTGATCCTTCAGCTTCATCGTCTTCTTCATTCATAATCGCGTTGTATCTTATCCAAATGCTAAGGTGGATAAGAGGTTCTTCAAGAGTTGATTTCTTCATATTCCTCATTGCTTGAGGGATCTTATTTGGATGATGAGAGCTTGATCTTCATTTGCTTCCATCTTCTCTTATCTTCCTATGAGTCGACTAAAAGTGATCACTTCCTTCTGGAACACATTCCTTGAATGAATGAATTTCACGATCCTGGGAGGCCATTCAAGGTGGACATCACTACTTCTGCATTCTTCACTTCTTCTTTTACCGCTTCAAGTTGTCCTTTGATTTGAGAGACTCTTATGACTGCATGGTCTCTGCATTCTAGATCTTCATATTCTTCAACTAGTTTCTTTAGGTCATATTCTGATTTTTGTTCTTCCCTTCAAATAGCTTGAAAATATGGAAGACCTTCAATAGCTTTGCTTGCAATAGGTAGTTCTCTGTAATGCACATGTGCAAGCCTTCTATGCCAAAGCTCATTTGGCTCTACTATGTCATGGATCAAGGCTTGTTCTGGATGGCCCTTCAATTTGTACAAGCCTCCTTCTTGTTCTCCAATCACTACTGCATCATCGATAGTCTTTCCTTTTGGCCACATGATGACTTGACCATCTATGAATGCCACCCGCATTCCTTTTGCATCCAATGCTGAAATGGAGAGAAGGTTATTCTTGAGTTCTGGAACAAACAATACTTCTTTCATTGTTAGAGACTTACCAGAGTCTAGCTTGTATGAAGATTACACACTACCTTTTATTGGATATTGGTAGTCATATCCTAGTTTCACCTTGTGAGGTGATTCATGTTCTGGCAGTCTTACAAAGGATTCCTTGAATCTCGTCATATGTTTGGAAGCCCCACTGTCTATAAGCCAATCATCACTTCCATGAGTAATGTTACCTATGAGAGATGATATCAGAACAAATTCATCCTTGCTTAAAGAATCTTCACTTTCATATCTGGATCTCTTTCTGGATGGTTCATCATCCTCTACAGCATGAGCATGATGTCTTCTTTTGCCTTGACCAAGTTCTTCTTGTGAA
>LPNX010364166.1:150839-224474 GCA_001517045.1 Pseudotsuga menziesii | reverse complement strand
ATATATATATATATATATAGACCCCCGATGTACCCAAGTACCTTTTTTCAAAAAGTGGCGTCCCCGTACATGTACCCATGTTTCCTGACAACTTATCTAAACATGCTTGTGTTACCCACCAGAACCTCGTTTTGATGCACGGTTTCCATTCTATTCCCTGGGTAAGGATTAAATGGGTGTCCTTGAAAGCTTATAGGAGGTGGGATTCAACATGCCATAAAATGATGGTAGTGGCTTGAATCGAAGAACCGTCAACTCCGTTGGATTCAGGACATCGGGATAGTGCTAAGGGTGGACCTCTCTCTAGGTCTATGGACAAGGGATCCTATTTTAGGTCAATTTTGGAAACTAGGGTCTTTCTTAGTAAGGGAATGCCAATTTTTTGCACATTGGGGTCAGCTTTGCATATTCCTCGGCCGTGAAAGTGTGGATAGCATTCCCACATGGAATTTTATATTTTTATCATTTAATCAATATGATCTAGGATCTTATCTAAGAGAATAGCATGCAAAACAATAATCACAAGAGACAAGAGACACAAAGAGTTTTCCTCGAGGAAACCATAAAGGAGAAAACCCCGCAACTTCCTCAAATATAGAATGAGAAAAAATGGAAAAATTAAAACCCAAAAACACAAAGATGATCTCCAACAATTGTTCTCTCTCTCACTTGTGCGAGCTCCTCCTCTCTCACTCATGCACTACAATTGAGTGAGTGTGTGTTTCAACTAGAGAGTCTCACTCTCTATTTATACTAGTTTTCCACTTGATTTTTACTCTTATAGGGACGACCTCACTAATAGAGTCTAATAACACTAATACCCCTCAACTGTGGGGAATATTTCCCCAAAATTACAATGGAGGGTTAACCTCAACTCAATTGTGGGGACTATTGCCCCGACTTACAACATAGGGTTAACCTCAATGACTTTACATGACTTTATTATGTTAATGACTCTCCCGATCGGAGGAACATCGAGGTACAATGAAATACAATATAAGATATACAAGTGAATACATTCTGAATTTACAAATACAATAACACTACCTATTAACTAGGAAGGTATTCTCTTGACAAAGTTCATCAACACAAGTCTTCATCACTGGATCATCATCATTATCACTACTCCCTCTATCTCGAGAAAATGGTGCTATCTCTCAATTCTACTCATCATATTAAGTTCTAGAGAGCCAACCCTTTTTCTTGTTAGTTGTAGGCCTAGCCTCCATGTAGGTCTTCATCTTCTTTAGTGCTTATATCTGACCATGGGAGGCCCAACCTGTTTCCATGTCAGAAAGGCTCAATACTTATATCCGACCATGGGAGGCCCAGCCTTCCACCATGTCAAAAAGGCCCAACGCTTACATCTAGCCATGGGAGGCCCAACTTTCCACCATGTCAAAAAGGATCATCACTTATATCCAATGATGGGAGGCCCAACCTACCACCATTTTGAAAAGCCTAAGCACTTACATCTAACCATGGGAGGCCCGGCTTACCGCCATGTTATAAAGGATCATCACTTACACATGACCATGGGAGGCCCATCATGCCACCATGTCAAAAAGGCTCAGCACTTACATCTGACCATGGGAGGCCCAGCCTTCCACCATGTCAGGAAGGCTATGCACTTACATTCGACCATGGGAGGCACAACCTACCGCCATGTCGTAAAGGCTCTACACTTACATCTGACCATGGGAGGAACCAATCCTCTCACCATGTCTGAAAGGCATAACACTTACATCTAACCATGGGAGGAACCAATCCTCTCACCATGTCATAAAGGCATAACACTTACATCTGACCATGAGAGGAACCAATCCTCTCGCCATGTCAAAAAGACACCTCACTTACATCTGACCATGGGAGTAACCAATCCTCTCACCATGTCAAAAAGGAACTCGAAATCATCACTTCTCCTTGGAAGGAACATCGATCTAGAGAACACCAAGATTCTCGCTGAAGTACTCAAACTTCACTCTATCCATTTCTCTCATAGAATAACATCAGGGATGATTATGTCCAAGGATAACCTGGGAGCTTTGCCAAGACTGATTACATCTGAGGACAACCTATATGACATTTTACGTCTGAGAAACCTATGAGCTTCACCAGGGTCTTACGCTAAGACAACCTGTCTCATCAGCTATGCTAGAACTCCCTCTTTTGATAGATATCGATCTGGATCACAAACTAAAGCTTCACTGCTCCTCTCTACACCATATCCCTGATATAGTGATATTTGATCTCGATATGCTTCGACTTGTCATGGAACACCAGGTTCTCCAACAACTTCATACAACTCTGGTTGTCGCAATATATACAAGTAGCATCAAACTAGAGATCAAACAAATCAGATAGTAGTTTCCTTACCCACACTTCCTCACAACTAGCCGAACAATCTACGACATACTCTTCGGCTATACTCAGTGCCACACAAGACTGCTTCCTACTAAACTAAGAGATCACACCTGATCCCATACTGAAGCAGCACCCAAAAGTTCTCTTCCTATTAATGGCACCGCCTACCCAATCTGAATCCACATAGCCTTCCAGGTTAATCTTTTGATTCACCTCATACTTCATCTCATAATCAACTGTACCCTTCAGGTACCTAAAAATACACTTTGCAGCAATCAAGTGAACATGTCTGGGATCCATTAGGAACTAGCTCAATGTGTTCACAACAAATCAAATATCTGGTCTTGTATTTGTCATCTACATCGATGGCCCAATCATCTAACGATACATCGTAGCATCAACCAAATATGATGAAGCATCACTCAATAGCTTCAGTTTTGATTCCATAGGTGTGGTCATGGCCTTGTATTCCATCATCCCAAAAATATTCAGGATCTCCACTACATACTTCCCTTGTCCAAGAGAGATTCCATCTGCATTCTTCCACACCTCCATGCATAGAAAGTAGTGCATCATACCCAAGTCCTTTATCTCGAACTCGACAGCAAGTCTCCTTCTTGCGTCTCTAATGTGTTCCTATTTTCCTATCAGGAACATGTCATATAACATGAGCATCACTAGTCCTTTTCCTTCAATATTGGACCAAATTTTGGAGTCTGATTTACTCTCAGTAAATCCTAGAGCCATCAGTAATCTATCCATCCTATCGTACCATGTCAAACCTCGGGATCTTCTGCATTTACTCCCTATGAAGTGGAGCATCATTCTCCATCTACCTTTCGTACTCTATGTATTGAAACACTATGTACTTGAGTGACAAGTATCTTCCTCTGCTACTAATATTCTATGTATCCAACTAAGGTCACTAGATACCAAGATCCTCTATCTTGAACCTTTTCAAAAGTTCTTCTCACACCCATCTGTGAGCTTGTCATCCTCTATAGGATTTCATCTTCAACCTTGTAGCAAAGGTTAAGATCTACATCACTCTAGGTGATCTTCAACCTCATCATGTATGTGTTATCCCATGGGTGCCTTCTGAGCTCATACAAAGCCTTATTTAATTTTCACACATCAGTCTGTCTGTCATGTGTCTTAACTTCCAATGGCTGCAAATGTCTCTTCATAGTCTATGCCTTTTTTCTGTGAGAAGCCTCGTGCTACAAATATTTCCTTGTATCCCTAGATGTTGCCATATACTGCTCGTTGGATCTTGTAGATCCATTTGGAATACACTATGAAATTCCCTTCAGGTTTCAATACCACATCCTAGACATCATTCTTCTTGAACTGGTACTTTCCTTCCCTTTCTTCTTGGCTACTTCTTCATAGTTGGAAGGCTCTACATCAATGATGTTGCTTAACAGTGTCACATAACTAGAGTGTGTCTGAGGCCTCTTGCTTTCGTTGGAAGTATCATCATATTTTTCTTCATCTTGTATTATTAGAGTGAATCTTGAACTGTCATCACTTGTTCTTTGGAACAAGTCTCGTCCTTCTTTTCTTGTAGGAGATTGTGCACTATCTTTCCTACAAGTCAAATACACAAGTTGTATGGTTAGAAACATTTCATAAGGCATATTCATAATGCCAAATTCTTTATGCATAAAGATATAATCATGAAACTATTTTAGCCAGTACAACATTCATCCATATATTATGAAAAAATTCTATGTGCCTTCCATCTCTACCATGACATCATTGAGATTGTGCACTAATCGAATATGCCAGCAAAGAGGTTTCATTCTAGATAATTAGCAATGGACAGTTTTATAACACCATGGGCTACTTACCCATCACATGCATATTAGTAGTATACTGTCATTAATGCAAACATTCTATCATGCATAGCACATCAACTGAATATAAACAAATGCATAACCAAATAATATCATGAAATGACAATTGAATACTTATCTTTATTCGTTTCGTGGGTAGACTCCTTAAGCATTTTGATTCATCATCTTCTTCATTCATGAAATCATCATTTCTTATCCAAATGCTAAGATGTATAATAGGTTCTTCAAGAATTCAGTCCATCATATTCCTCATCGCTTGAGGGATCTTCTTTGAATCATGAGAGCTAGATCTTCAATTGCTCCAATCTTCTTTTCTCTTATTATGAGTCAAGATTTTTCTTGTGTGCACTCTTCCCAAAGTCTGCTGAAAGTAATCACTTCCTTCTGGCACACATTCCTCGAACGAATGAATCCCATGATCCTGGGAGGCCATTCAAGGTGGTTATAACAATATCTTATTCTAGTTCGATTGCTTTGTCATAACATCGAATGGTTCCTTTTGGTGTCTTCAAGGATGACACATGAGGGATGAGATGATATTTAATGGAATCTGAAATGATTCTCTTGGCTCTATCCTTAGCCTCATCTCCCTATGGCTCATAGATCTTTCTTATGATTTGAGGTGTCCATCCTGGCTCCAGATCTGGATGATCTAGGGTTTGTCAGAGAAATCCTAATTTTCAAATCTTGGAATCTTTCAAATCTGTTTGGATAGAAATATGTGTCTCCTCAAGGCGAGATGAGCGACATACTCATTTTCCCAAAACAGTGATCAGAACTGCAAAATATCTTATGCCCTAGTTTTCTTCAATTTCTTCTGCATAATTTCCTGATATTGTTTTTGCAATATATTTGAAAGTATGACTCCTCTATCGCTAAAAATTCGCACTACGGTAGCCTCGTCTGTCCTCTTTCCAACACCATAGGTTTGATCAGACTTGGTTTCACCAATTGGGACTTATGATATTTTTCCCAAGGTGACTTATTTCAGGATTGTTCAGCATATAGAACTTATACAGACTTCCATGTGTCACTGTTTCACCTTCGAGTTCTGAAACTTTTACCACAGAAAGTAAATTTTGTTCCCTATATGGAACATCTTGAGAAATTTCATTTGGACCTTCGTATCCTGTTTAGGGATGAATCCAAGGAGAGGTTGGAACCCTGATTTGGAGGAATCATATCTCCCAGAATATAGTGAATTTGAGGCTAAAACCTTTACACAAGGTACATCAAGAATTTATCTTCGGCTTGTAAATGTTTTGGCTCCTGATCCTTCTCCAATCTCGAGATTTAGCGAATGAACCAAAATGACTAGTTTTAGTCTTTTAGGGTTTTCGGGTCCGAGGTCAAATTAGGGTTTGACTTTCCTGGAGTTTTATCCAACCAAAAATTTCGATTTTGGTCTCTAAATTTTGATTTTGAGGAGGAGAGAAATCATATCCTGGGCTTACTCAAAAATTGCTCTTCTCTGAAAATCCCTAATCTCCCACAGTAGTGACAGGTCAAAAACTGAAAATGCCCATAATCAAATTATGTTTCGATAGAAGATGCACCCTTCAATGGAGAGACAGCTTAGCCTCCTTTTGTTGATGATCTGTGGAGAGAGACCCAAAAAGTAAGCATCCCTAGCTTCTTTAGCTGTACAGTGTCTTCTTCTTAGATTAGCTCTGATACCATGTTATATTTTTACCATTTAATCAATATGATATAGGATCTTATCGGAGAGAATAACATGCACAACAATAATCACAAGAGACAAGAGACACAAAGAGTTTCCCTTGGGAAAACCATAAAGGAGAAAACCCCGCAACTTCCTCAAATATATAATGAGCACCAATGGAAAAAGTAAAACCCAAAAACACAAAGATGATCTCTGATAGTTGTTCTCTCTCACTTGTGCGAGCTCCTCCTCTCTCACTCATGCACTATAGTTGAGTGAGCGTGCATTTCAAATAGAGAGTCTCACTCTCTATTTATACTATTTTTCCACTTGAATTTGATTCTTACAAGGCCGACCTCACTAGGAGAGTCTAATAACCCTAATACCCCTAAACTTTGGAGACTATTTCCCCAACTTACAATAGAGGTTTAACCTCAACTTAATTGTGGGGACTATTTCTGTGACTTACAATAGAGGGTTAACCTCAATGACTTTACATGACTTTATTATATTAATGACTCTCCTGATTAGAGGAACATCGGGGTACAATGAAATACAATATAAGATATACAAGTGAATACATTTTGAAGTTACAAATACATCAACATGGAACATGCCTAACCACGCTTTCATGACCCACTGGGACCTCGTTTTGATGCACGCTTTCCATTCTATGGCCCAGGTAGGGATTCAACAATTGTCCCTGAAAGCCTGTAGAAGGTGGGCTTCAACATGCCATAGAATGATGAATGTTGCTTTGATCAATGAACTGTTGAATCCATTGGATTCAGGACATTGGGATAGTGCTAGGGGTGGCCCTCTATTCTGGGTCCATGGAAAAGGGATCTTGTTTTAGGTCAATTTTGGAAACTAGGGTTTTTCTCAGTAAGGGAATGCAAAATGTTTGCACATAGGGGTCAACTTTGCAAAATCCTCGACTGTGAACATGTGGCTAGTATTCCCACATGGAAAATGCCTAAACACACTTGCATGACCCACTAGAATCTCGTTTTGATGTACGATTTCCATTCTATGCCCCGGGTAGGGATTCAATAGGTGTCTGTGAAAGCATGTAGCAGGTGGCATTCAACATGCTATAGAATGATGACCATTGCTCAAATCACTGAACTGTTGACTCCATTGGATTCAGGACATCGATATAGTGCTAGGGGTGGCCCTATACTCTAGGTCCATGTATAAGAGATGACTTTTTAGGTCAATTTTGGAAACTACGGTTTTGATCAGTAAGGGAATGTGAACTTTTTGTACATAGGGCTCAGCTTTGAAAATTCCTCAACTGTGAACATGTGGCTAGTGTTCCCACATGTAACATGCCTAAACATGCTTGCATGACCCACTGGAAGCCCGTTTTGATGCACGGTTTCCATTCTATGCCCCGGGTAGGGATTCAATAGGTGCCCTTGAAAGCGTGTAGGAGGTGGGTTCAACGTGCCATAGAATGATGACCATTGCTTGAATCAACGAACTGTCAAATATGTTGGATTCAATACATAGGTATAGTTCTATGGTTGGCCCTCTAATCTTGTTCCATGGAGAAGGGAATGTTTTTTAGGTCAATTTTGGAAACTAGGGTTTTGCTCACTAAGGGAATGCGAACTTTTTGCACATAGGGGTCATCTTTGAAAATTCCTCGACCATGAATGTGTGGCTAGTGTTCCCACATGGAACATGCATAAACACAATTTCATGACCCATTAGAAGCCCATTTTGATGCATGGTTTCCAATCTATGTCCCGGGTAGGGATTCAACAGGTGTCCCTGAAAGCCTGTAGGAGGTGGGATTCAACGTGCCATAGAGTGATTACCATTTATCGGATCGAAGAACCGTCGACTCTGTTGGATTCAGTACATTAGGATATGGCTAGGGGGTNTAGGAGGTGGGATTCAACGTGCCATAGAGTGATTACCATTTATCGGATCGAAGAACCGTCGACTCTGTTGGATTCAGTACATTAGGATATGGCTAGGGGTTTCCCTCTAATATGGGTCCATTTAAAAGGGATTATTTTAGGTCAATTTCGAAAACTAGGTTTTTGCTGAGTAAGGGAATGCGAAAATTTTGCACATTGGGGTCAGCTTTGCAAATTCCTCGACCGTGAACATGTGGCTAGCGTTCCCAAATGGAACATGCCTAAACATGCTTGCATGACCCACTAGAATCCAATTTTGATGCACAATTTCTATTCTATGCCTCGGGTAGGGATTCAATAGGTGTCCCTGAAAGCCTGTAGGAGGTGGGATTCAACATGCCATAGAATGATGATCATTGATCGGATCAACGAATCATCAACTCCATTGGATTCAGGACATATAAATAGTGCTATTGGTGGCCATATAATATGGTTCCATGGACAAGGGATCATTGTTTAGGTCAATTTTGGAAACTAGGGTTTTGCTCAGTAAGGGAATGCAAAACATTTTCCCATAGGGGTCAGCTTTGCAAATTCCTCGACCATGAAAATGTGGCTAGAATTAACATATGAAACATGCCTAAACACGCTTGCATGACCCACTGGAATCCCATTTTGATGCATGTTTTCTATTCTATGCCCCGAGTAGGGATTCAACAGGTGTGCCTGAAAGCCTATAGGAGGTGGGATTCAACATGCCATAGAATGATGATCGTTTCTCGGATATACAAATCGTTGACTCCACTGGATTTAGGACATTGGTATAGTTCTAGGGTTGGGACTCTAATATGGGTCCATGAATAAGGGATCATTTTTTAGGTCAATTTTGGAAACTAGGGTTTTTCTTAGTAAGGGAATGCATAATTTTCACACATAGGGTTCAGCTTTGCAAATTCCTTGATTGTGAATGTGTGGATAGCGTTCCCACATGTAACATGCCTAAACACACTTGCATGACCCCCCAGAAGCCTGTTTTGATGCACGGTTTCCAATCTATGCCCCGGGTAGGGATTCAATAGGTGTCCTTGGAAGCCTGTAAGAGGTGGGATTCAATGTGTCATAGAATTATGACTGTTACTCGGATCGATGAACCATAGACTTCGTGGGATTCAGGACATCATGATAGTCCTAGGGGTTAGCTTTGCAAATTCCTCGATCGTGAGCGTGTGGATAGCGTTCCCATATGTAACATGCCTAAACATGCTTGCATGACCCCCCAAAAGCCTGTTTTGATGCACGGTTTCCAATCTATGCCCCAGGTAGGGATTCAAAAGGGGTCCCTAAAAGCCTGTAGGAGGTGGGATCATTTTTTAGGTCAATTTTGGAAACTAGGGTTTTTCTCAGTAAGGGAATGTTAAATTTTTGCACATAGGCATCATATTGAAGGTGAGTGTAGATATTCCCCTCTTGAAAAAATACTTGTTGCAAACTATAGTTCCATGTGTAGATGTTGAGAACTCTGTTACCTGTTGTGAGGTGTTGAACTTGACTTATTTCCCATCATTGTCAAGCAAGAAATAATATTTATTTGTGTTTTATTCAAGGTGAAAGGAGTTGTCAATATCTATGTGGAGGTGAATTGATCTTAGGATCTCATATCATTCATGAGATTGGAAATTCGAAAGAAGGTTGTTTCCATATTAATTTATCCTGGTCATCCAAGAGATGTGAGAATTTGTACGATGAAATGAATGAGGAGACAATGATTTTACGTTAGTAACCATGTAATAGAACATGTTTATGTTTAGAAACAAGTGGCCAACCTATTATGTCATTATTACAAAATATATATCTTCAAACTATGTATGTTTTGAATAATACTCCATAAACATAAATTTATAAAACAAGATTCATAATAGTACTTCTCCAATCAATTTAAACTATAATAAAATCACACATAATGTTCGTCTCTTCCAAAGTTGTTCCTCGAGGCCATTCATCAAATTCCATGTACATTAAAAAAATGATAAAATAATGTGCAGGATATACATAATGTATAGGATATAATCATAACCATTATTATAATCAACCTTATACTCTGATACTTTTAGGTTTCATGTCTTTATTCATTAGATGAAATACATCATGCCAAACACTAATTTCATTTATGTATACCATACAGGCACATCACTTAGGTGTGTCAAATTCTTGCATCCTTTAGAAGTTTGTTAGGTTGTTATGTGGGTAAGGTGCTTTTGTATTCCACTTAGTTGGATCAGTTGCTTAGCTGTGCTAGGTGCTTATGTGGGTTAGGTATGTTCCATGTTTGTGAATACAATTTAACATTGTATATGCAATTGGATTGTGGTAAAAAACAATTGAAATGTACATTTTTGTCATTACGCAATATTATAATTGTGCATTGTTCTCAAATTTATAACTAATATCGCCATGCAATCGTAAAAGCTATCGAAAATTAGGAGCATTACACATAGAAACATTCTTGGCCACACATGTATAATCACACTTAAAAGACTGAACAAAGAACATCTCAAGAGCCTTGATATGAAATATTTTTTATATCATGAAAGTTATAATACAAAATAGAAGGCCCTTATATGGCCTGTCAATGTACATGTATCAAAAACATCTTTGATGTACATGTAAACAAAAGTACATATGTCCTAGACTGCGCCCCTATACTCTAAATTCCTCTTGTATAGAAACATACATATTTTTCCTAGACTAACACATCAAAACTCTAACTTTATCTTGTCTTTTCCTGACCCTAATGCTTGTTTCCTCTTTCCATGACCATTATGCATCTCTGGCAACTGCAAATCAATGATGATATTTCTTGATCAAGTAACTGAAGCAGTACTGTCCAGCAATAACAAAGTTTGAAATTTTAAAATATGACTCAATTGTACATAAACAAACACTCACTGCATCCATTCGGGGTATAGATTCCTCTGGTTTCCTCCTTGCAGAGAGTCTATCTGCAATGCTTCTCTACGAATAAAAAAAATATGCCAATTATCTCAAAAATCATCAACATGTACATGAATGAGAAAGTACTAATCAATTATGTAAAAAAACGAACATCTCACCGAAAAAAAATTCTTCCTGGGAATGAGACTGGTTTTCCTCAGTAGCAAGAGGAGCCGTAGGTTTAACAACAACCTCGGTCGTGTGCACTAGTGGACCAGGGTGTGGCTACATTCACCAAATGATAAAATAGTTATACATCGTGCATGTCCATCGAAAATACAAATCAACTCTACAATTACAAATATTCAAGTAGATGTACCTCAGTGTGACTTATCCCTATTGTAGATGCAGCATTGACTGCAACATCAACAACCCCACTAAGGTTCGCCGTGGATGACCCTACATCCTGATGTTGTAAACATGTGAAAATAACATTAAGAAAAACTAGTTGTGAAGTGAATTCAAAGCTAACCAGCAACTGCCATTGGAAGTGTGTACATTACCATGGGATGAGTAGGTTGATCATCATGGAAACCCATTCTTTTCAAGGAAGAGGGTCATATTGTGTAAACAACCCACTTATATAAGTTTGGACTATGGGGAGATCCAAACCAAAGAGGAGGTGCAGGGATTTGCGATGATGTATGCAATCATAAAGTGCTACCATAGTTAGACATGGACTTGAATGGATGGAATAATATGTACTAACAAACTAACATGTTGTAATATACTTGCCCCTACCTGAGACATATCTACCCCATGGGAGGGACCACTTCCAACAATTTCTTTCCCCTCTTCAGATCCAGATAACATCTACAAATTTAAAAATAATAAATATTAGCAATCTATAAAGGAGTGTATAGTAAGAAATTTAAATAATTCAAAAAAGATTCAGTCATTAACCATGTACTTATATTCTTCAGGTAATCATAAATTCCACCTGGGATTATTTTGCTAAGATCAATGTCTCCAGCATTTCGTTCTAAATGTGGTTCCTACAACTTCAAAATTTGTAAATATTAGACAATTTACCAAATTAATCAAGACTAACACATGCATTAGCAAAATGATATGTATTAACAAAATGACACATGTTTAAATATTACCTCAATGTTGGTTGTTTGGGCCTTGGATACAACCACACCGAGTGCACTACCACCCCCTTGAGAGGCATCAATATCCTGCAAGAGTAAAATTTGCATATATTACGAATCTTTTAATATGTGTACAGTATGGAAAAATTAAAAATTGAACAACAATAGAGTTTTAACAATGTCCTTACCGGACCACTAGTCATCATAGAGGTACCATGTCTTGGTCCAGGACCATAACAGGATTGACCACACGTGTGGCTCGCTTTGAGGCACATAGGATGTCGGTCTATCCCCACCAATAGATGGTCCACTACCACCAGAAGCTGGTGGTTGTACCCCAACAGAGGAAGAGGGCGCTATCTGTTCAATAATTGTCGTGTGTCAAGAAACCATCTCAACTAGAGTCAGAAATGCCTCCTGTGTCTGGGAAACCATATCATGTGCAGGAGGGATGTCTGCCCTCGGTAGTTGGGCACGGGGTGCAGGTATCTATCGATTGGAATATCTATGCCTAGAATTGGGTTAGTTTTGGGGCATCCCCCTACCAACGCCCTAGAATCCCAACATGTCAAAATAATTGACATGTTTCCCCATCACAAACTCTGCATACAACTTTCGGAGGAAGTACAATGGTACTTCCCTATTGTTGTGTGGGGGAATGTCAAAAACCATGTACCATCTATCCTTCCAATGGTCTCTAATGGGTGGAAAGGTGTGCCACTCAATCGAGATATGTGGCCTGGTGCTCTCCAGAATGTCATTTATCATAGGCACTCTAAACAATGTATCAATGTTTTCTTTGGTTATTTTTAGCTTCTTTATCTCGTTGTAGCTCAAGCCATCAGTGTATTCTTGTATTTTTCTCTCCCTTTAATGCGATGCTATACAAAGCATCATTCAATCTTGCGATCGTATCAACAATAGTCAACAATGAGTCTAACAAAGAGTGGTAGAGCTCATCTCCACCCCTCCAAGAAGAACCAATCTCTATGAGATTCCCAATAGCCCTCAACATCTCAACATTGTTGTCCTTACTAGCCACTACAATCACACAAATAAAATATCATTAGAAAAATAAACACGTGATATAATGACATCTCTAAGCACTTAAACGTGTAAAACTAATGTATGACAAATAACAACATAAACTAAATCTATTATTTAAATTTTAAAATTGATCTCAAATTTTATAGTAAAGAATAAACATTTAACATTTTTTCATTTTAAATTTATGTCCTAAATTCAAGTATTAATTCCAATTTCCATATGCATGTGTACATAAAATGTTCTATGTGGATATGTTGATTGGAAAGCTCCTCTAGCTTATTTTAAGTCTTGGATTATGAATTTTCATCGAAATTGTGAGGTGCTGACCAATGCCCTTACAGGACTAGCTCCCAGATTTCTGGTAGAGGCAACGACTAGAGCCTAGGATAGGCGGCATAATGTGCTATTGATGAATAAAATCCCAGTATATGCAATGATTTTGTTAGATATGTAATTATTTGTTGTAACGTGATGTTTTTTGGACTCCAAAGTCTATTTAGAAGATCTTTGTTTATATTTAATTTGGGCCATGTATGGATTCCATTTGATGTTATTTTAGTTCTATGCCCTCTTTCTATATACCCATGAGAGACTAAATGCATAATTGTGTATAGTGGCTTTTATGGTTGCAAGGTTTCCACTGGATTCTATCATGTATGATAGTATGTGATTGGCATGTAATCAAACACATCAACCTCCCTATGTATCTTGATTTTCGTAGAGCCTATTGTTGAACTTCGTTGTCTTGACCTTAACCAAAAAGTACCCTTCAGTCAAGAGGAAATATTGGTTAAGCATGAGAAGCTTCTATACCTTATTTTAACACTTGGAATAGGAAGTTTCATCAAAACTATAAGTTGTTTATTGATGTTCTTGGACGACCAACTTTGATATTTCGGATAGAGGCAAGGGATTTACCATGTTTGTTTATGTATTTTAGGGAAGATATGAATTATACTTTATTTTTTTTAGTTGTATGCAATCTTGTAATATAATTGACAAACTTTGCATATTTGTTAATTTTGGTTTGGATTCACAATGATGCTTGCGAATATACATATGCAAATAGTGAAGTTCATTTGTTTTTTATGACTTAATTGGGGTTTTGGCTTACATTGGGCATGTAAATTACTTTTGCAAACTTGTAATATGCTTGACAAACTTTGCATATTTGTGAATTTTGGTATGGATTCACAAGGATGCTTGTGAATATGCATATGGAAATAGTGAAATTGAATTGTTTTTATGAGTTAATTAGGGTTTTGGTTTCCATTGGGCATGTGAATTTTGGGTATGAATTTTGGTAAATAATCAAAATTATTTTGTTTTTATGATTAAATTGGGGTTTTGGTTTCTATTGTCCATGTAAATTCCATTGGGGTTTTGGTTTCCATTGGCCAATTCCATTGGAATTTTGGTTTCCATTGGTTTCCATTAGCCATATAAATTAAAATATTTTGGTTTAATTTCAAATTAGGGAAAATAAATTAATGAATATAGGGGAAAAATCATGAGAAAATTTGAAGAAAATACCTCACAAAGAAGAGGTTGATCCCAAGGTGGAGGTTGATGGATTTGGCTCACCCAAAATGTGTTCAGCCACTCTCGTTCTGCTCCATTGAAACTCCAACCACGCAGCGTTATGGCGAAAATGACGGGCTCGACCCGTTTTAACCATAAAAACAGGTTTTAGCAATCACGAGCTCATTTATTCAACGGAAAACGGGAGCGTGATTTGCAAAAATAAAATGGGGGAGCGTTTTCATGTACTATCCTAATTGGCATGCATGTTGGAAGCCTTGGAAATAGGCTTGGCAGGGTCGGGATTCCTTGGGATGATTTATATTTTATGGATCAAGAGTGATTGACTTCACTCTATCGATGCATCTAAAAGGTCCCTCAACTTTTTGCACTCACCCATAAGTTAGTATTCCAATAATTGTTTAGTATAAATTAATATGTTTGTGTTTAAATAAGTATTAAGGTTAGTATGTTTTTTAATATGTTACTATATTAATTAAAAAGTAAGGTTCATTTTTAATTATTCACTTAAATAAATAAAGTAAGGTTTTTTTTTTAAGGATTAAGTTAGTATTTCAATTAATGATAGGGTTGGCACTTTTTTAATAGATTTTCATATATATTAAAAAGTCATGGTTAGTTCTTATTTAATTAAGGTTAACTTTATAATTACATATTATATTAATTAAAAAGTTAGAATATAGCAATCCAATTAATGTAATTAAAAAAGTTAAGCTTAGTTTTAAATTTTAATTAATTAGTTAAGTTTAACTTTTTAATTAATTGGTTATTACATTAATTAAAAAGTTAGGGTTTAGTATATACTTTGGTGTTGATATATTGGGTTAGTAAGTTTAAAATTAGAAGGTTAGTTTATTAGAAAGTTGATATATTGGGTTAGTAAGTTTAAAATTAGAAGGTTAGTTTATTAAAAAGTTGATATATTGGGTTAGTAAGTTTAAAATTAGAAGGTTAGTTTATTAAAAAGATAAGGATAGTATGTTATTAAAATTGTTAGTATTAATATATTAAAGTTAGGGTTAGTATCTTAGGGTTGGTATCTTAGTTAGAAAGTTAGGATTAATATTTACATTAATTGTAAAGGAAAGGGTCCCCATTTGAATGAATCATGAAGGCAAGGCAGGGGGAGTAACAAGAAACGTTGAGAACATCTTGAAAAAGATGTCTTGGGCTCCATAAAACCTAAATACACATATTTTTGGAGTGGTCATATGATACCACAATTGACACCCTAGTATGGAGAAGTTTGTAGATGAGGCAAGCCACACCTTCAAGCCCACAAATCCATTACACAAATCCATTAGATCTCTGAGTCTCTTAATCAAACATTCTCCTTTAGATGGACTCCTCTTTCTCTCTCTAGCCAACCTACTTCAATTGTGAGTATGTCCAAATGAGGAGGGTTCCTCATCTATTTATACACATCGGATAGGAATTCTAATAACCCAACAGGGCCGACTTGTCTTGAGACACATAAAATACATTTTAATAATCATATTTTCTGGGAACTATTGACCCGACTTACAACAGAGGTTTTATCTCAAGACTTTACATGATCAATTTACATCAATTACATCCCTAATCATAGGAACATGGTCTCTGTAGGGGAGGGACAACAATAATATAATAATAAGTACAATAGAATATCTTCCGCAGTTACATTATTTCAACAAAAGTTTATAGGTTTAGCTAAATTTAGATTGCATACCCTAATAATATCTATTATGATATTTAGCTAAAATTTAGTTTTCACATATTAATAACATCTTATTTTAAATATTTATCTAAATTTAGCTTGCATTCCCTAAGTTTACGGTTTTAGCTAAAACTTGAATACTGTAATTACATCTTTATCTTTAAGGATTTGGCTAAATTTTAGCTTGCATTCCTTAATATGTTCATATTTTAAAGATTTAGGTAGTAATATAACCTGTAGGTCATAATAGAATCTCATTTACAATTTAATAAGAGAGTATTTTAAAGATTAGATAAAATTTTAACTTGCATATCTTAAAAACATCTTATCAACAAAATCAAAGTGTTCATGTGCTTCAATTCATATTTCTTCTATGCTCACTTCTAATCTAATCTCCATTCATGGCTTCCCCAAGGATGCATGTGTGGCTCCCCATCCCAATCCACTCCCTCCTTTGAAGAAATTTGTTGCATCCTCTACAAAGGTGGCTAGGGATTCACATTTAAACTAGTTAAGGTTTGTGAAAATATGGAAAAGTGCCAAAACTTGAGGTTTCTTCCTATGCTCCAAAGAAGAGAGTTTTAATCTATCTTAAGCAAGTGTGATTGGAAAAAAATTAAACTTTACATGGGCTTGATCCAACTCTAAAACCCTAGAGGGTAGGATCCAGAAGAAGTGGACTCCCCATCTCAAAGTTGTAGTCTGTTTCTATTTTAGTGGAAGAGGCTAATTTTCCTTTCATTTTCAGCTAAATAGAAACCAAGATTGTGTATTTCGCAATGGACCATAGTTTATGACTACTTGTGTCCTTTATCCAATAGTTTGTCTTTGTATTTTGATTCGAAAGAGGAATCCCAACAACGATCGCCATTTCGTTACACATCCCTCATTTTCCTCTCATCTTCTCGAACCCCCAAACCTTAGAGGCAACTGCAAATTCTCTATGGAAATTTTTTGATAGAGATGAGATTAATGTTGGTATGTATGTTAGTGCTTGTATTTCGGTTCAAGGGATTCCAGAAATGATTGTGGTGTAGGTAGATAACGGTCCCATCTTAAAAATCTATATTATGAGAATATTCCATTTAAATGCATAGGATTCTATGAATATAGGCATTTTGCAAAAGAATGCCCATTGCATATGGGTATTTTGTAAAAGACTACCCACTATGGTGATAAATAGAGTATGGTGGATTAAAATAAGCATCAAATCACTTTAGAGTTGTTCTAATCAATTCATTCGAAGCCTCCATATCATAATTAGATTAATGCTATGGATGCAGCATTGAATTGATTTTTATCAATTAAACAAGGTTTTCCATGTGTGTATTTTGTCCCACGTTGTTGTGTTCTATGCATTTATCTTTCCTTTTAATATAGATTTTTTTCATTATTCGACAAGTCACAAGGATGGATGATATTTTGTAGGACAACACATAATTAGAACTTTTCCATGAACATTATGTAAGCATTCCACATTGAAAGTTAATTTTAGGATTTAGAGATGACTAGACCATTATTCTTAAAATAATGGTTTGGTGTTTGCATTTCTCCTAGAACAACCTTTTGATATAGGAACACAATTTACTACTTTCTATTTCCCATTAATATAGATGAGACCAAGACCTCAAATTTCTCTAGATGTCTTAATGAGAATTTCATGAGATGATGATTTAGGTTGATTATGGTATTCCAGTAGCGTTGCTTCATGAACTGTTCTTTCAATTTTGGTTTTATTTTTTCCTCCTTTTTATGTTATTAGGACGATGAATCTAGTTATATATTTATATTTTGTCATAATTTTGTGATCAATCCCATTTTGAATATAGAACAAACAAATTTGGAAGTCAGTGTATGGATGGAAGTATGCAAACTTAATATATGTTTATGCAAGGTTTGAAGGTCCACTAACATTCCAAAATACAAACTAATATTCATTTTGTACTAGTGTATCGTATTTTTCTTCACTTTATATATAATCATTAATATGTATATTTTTCCTTGCCTCCAGGTCTTCTTCTATTGTGATACGAAAGTTTATGGTGTACATGTGTGTGTATGCATGAGTGTGCATGGTTGTGGATACACTTGATATATGAGTGGTTACTATATTTTGATGAGATTATGTTTATATTCATAATTGGAAAACTCATGAGAATACATAAATTATCACACTAATATTTGCAATATAACACAAAATATGCATTATGTATGAAATTTTAATACTAATGCTTTAAATTGATTACTTCTTGGTGTTTGCAGAAAAATGGTGAAGATGTATACTTAGATGATGATCTTGATTATGTTGCCACCGATGTACCAGAGAAATATATTGATGATAATGATGCAAATGGATCATATGAAAATGATGATGGATGTTATGTTGGGATAGATGAGGATGAGGATGATGATGATGATGGTAGCCATTGATGATACTATTGAGATTGTGGATGTTTTTTGTTTTCTCCATGCTACTAGACACATATCATTAATTTTTTTATGATCCAAGGTAATATTACATTTTGGGTCATTTTTATTTGTAAGGTGGATTCATGTTGACATATAAACTTTGATTATTGTTGATAATTTTGACTTTTCTAGATATGGATATCAAAAAAAAACTCGTGATGTTGATATTTTCACTATATATATAGTGAAAGCCTCATATGATATTGATATTTTCTTTTAACCTTAATATGATGATCTGTATGATAAGTTATTGATGTGATGACGTTTTATAATTTCACTTCTTTTGATGAAAGATCATGCTAATGTTATAGTTATTATATTTTAAATTTATATATTTTGGAAGTTGTTGATGATCTTTTAATGGAAAATTAATATATATAATGATATTACTACTTTGGATAAATGTTGTTTGTTTCTATTAAATTTCTTCATAAATGTTATGCAATTAATTTCAATAATGGTATCTACAATTAATTTGAATGTTTCATTATGTTATTTCATAACTATGAAGTAAATGATATATGATAACTATTGAAATTAATGAATAATTATAATAATTTGATATAATAAATATATTAGCAGATGATTGGATATAGTTGTAGGTGTTAGATAGAAAAACTAATGTGGTGCTAATAAGGAAGCAAAACCAAGAGCTAAAACAAAATCTCGCTATGTCCCAGATCTAGAAGCAACATTGAATGCAAAACTTGGCACTAAGTTGGAAGTCAATTTTGATGTTATTTTGGACACCAAATTAGAAGGAAAACTAGAAGCTAAACTAGTGGTCAACAAAGAAGCAAAATGGGATGCTAAATGAGAAGATAAATGAGGTGCTCATGAGGAAGCAAAATAAGAAGAAAGCAAAGAAGCTAAACAAGAAGCAAAATGTGGTGCTAGTGTGGGAGTAAAAATGGACGATAAATTGGGCGCTAAAGTAGTAGAAAAACATGGTGCTATGTGGGTGTAAATAGAGATGCAAAAACAGGAATTAAAAAGGATGCAACACTTGGCATTAATGATGAAGCCAAACAGGGCATTGATATGGTAGAAAAATAAGATGTTACTTTGGATGCAAAAAATGGTGCTACATAGGAAGAAAAATATAGTGCAACAATAGGAGTAATATTTGGCATCATTGTGGTACCAAAACACGATGCGAAAAAGGAAGCAAAAATTGGTGCAAATTTGGAAGCAAAAATTGACGCATATTTGGAAGTAAAACATGGTGCAAAATTGGATACTAAAGTGGTAGCACATATGGATGCAATATTGGATGCTAATTTGGATGCAAATATGGTGTGAACATAGATGCAAACATAGATGATAACATGGTGCTATTAAGGATGCAAATATTAATATTCTGAATACCCTTTGGAATATTCTGAATACCCAGCAAATAGGAATTCTTGACTTTGGGGTTCCAAATCATTTCTCTTTTTAGGTGGAATTCTAGCCCAAGATTTAGAGACAAAAATCCCAAAGTGTTACACATCAGGCTTGTGTTCACTCCAAGCTTCAAAAGGAGTGATTCCATCCAAGGATTTGTGAGGCACCCTATTTTGGATATAGGCTACACAGTTGATTGATTCATCCCAAAACTTTTGTGGCAAATTTTTAGACTCCATAATGCAAGTGGCCATCTCTTTGATAGATCTAGTCTTCCTCTCAACAACACCATTCTACTGAGGTGTGTAAGGAATAGAGTGTTGCATGTGGATACCTGCATATTCACAAAATCATATGAATTCACATTTGACATATTCATCACCATTATCAGATTTGAGGAACTTGAGCTTTCTTCCATACTAGTTCTCTAATAGGGATTTAAAACACTTGAAGAGGTCAAAAAATTTTGACTTGTTCTTGAGGAAGAAGACCCAACAATATTTGGAAAAGTTGTCAATGAAGGTTAGGAAATATTTGTCTTGACTCATTGACATATGAGGGAAAGGCCCAGCTATATCACTATGAATAAGCTCGAGGGGTGCAGAGCTTCACTCATGGATGACTCTCTCATACTTGTTCTCTAGGTGTTTTCCTAGGATTCGTCCTTGAAATAATCCCTTAGAAAACTTTATTTTTTCCAACCCTATGACTGTGTCTTTGTCACACAAATTAAATAGGTAATTGTAGTTTAAATGGCCAAACCTTTCATGCCATATCTTGCTAGATTTATTAGCATGAGTGAGGAGAGAATAGGGGTTTGATAAGGGCATGAAGTGTGATGACTTGTACACTTGGGTTCTATGATCAACAAAACCTTTTGCTATGACTCTACCATTTGACATTTCAGTGGTTTCAACATCATTGGGATTGAAGACAACCTTCTTAGGAGACCCAGTGTGGGTCATCTGATATACTGACAAGAGGTTGGAAACAAGACCTAGGATATACATAACATTATTGAAAGAATCATGGTCAAGATATATTATACCCTTCCCTTTTTTTATTTTCATAATCATCTCTCAGTACAATATTAAGAACATTTGAAGCATCAAGGGAGGAGAATGCCTCCCTCGTGGAAACCATGTGTCTTGAAGCTCTAGAATCAATGATGAAGGAAGAGGGTCTTACAATGCTTGCTACCAATGCATGAACTCTCTCCTTCTCTTAAAAATTTGAGGCTCCCCCCTTCTTCTTTGCACCTATAGTAAGAAAGATGTTGTGTTTTTCAAGGAGTTGAGTCAACATGTCAATTTGTTTCTTCATGCAAGATCTCTTTGGATGGAATCCCTTACCACAGTATGTGCACTTGCTTGTTTCACCTTTACCTTTATTCTTCTGGGAATTCTTCTTCGAGCTTGAAGACTCATCATGAGACTTGGACTTGTCTTTCTTTTGATCAGGATGCTTCTTTGGATTAGACTTCTTCTTTCCTTTCAAATCCAT
Source organism: Pseudotsuga menziesii (assembly GCA_001517045.1). Lineage (NCBI taxonomy): Eukaryota > Viridiplantae > Streptophyta > Pinopsida > Pinales > Pinaceae > Pseudotsuga > Pseudotsuga menziesii. The sequence goes on along the minus strand of LPNX010364166.1, from coordinate 202,989 downwards.
ATTTGAATCTCTATAAACCAAAGCTTGATATTTGGAAGGTTTAATGGTTCCCATCTTGGCCAACTTATCTTGCTCCTAAGTCAAGGATTCCATGAACTCTGCAAGTGAAGGAATTTTCTAGTTTCAAACCGTCAACTTGGTGGCATGGAAGGTCAATAAAAACACATAATAGTCAGGGCTAAGATTTGAAAGTATGGCCAAGACTAGTTGTTCATCTTTCTTTTCAATAGCACACTACTTTAACTGAAGAAAAAGAGCTTTAAACTTGGAGAAATAGACTTGTAAAGACTCGAAGTTTCTTGGAATCAGTGAGATAATCTCATTCTCTAGTTGATGTTCCCTCATTTCATCTGTCTTTCCAAATAAGGTTCAAATTTTTTCCCGTACTTCATTTGGGGATGTCAATCTATGTGGAAGGAAAAGAAGGTAATTGGAAATATTAAGACACAAGAGACCATAAGCCTCATAAACCTCATCCCTCCTATTGTGCCACGTGATATTCTCTGCTACTACAATAGGCTCAGCCTCGATTTCCATGGTCACTATGAAGAGGCCCTTGCTCCTCATCAGAACCTCCATCTGTGTCTTTCATTCAAAGTAGTTGAATCGATTCAAGATGATATGGTGAGATTGATCCATTTCTTCAAGAACTACACCCTGAGGTAGAATAAGTGCGCTCCTGATAGAGTGATGATCAACCCTATAATAGAAATAAGAGAGGAGAACAATCAAGATAAAGAGGCTATGATACCATGTGGAAATTAAGCCCAATCTTAGTACAATTGAACTCACAAGAAATTGCTATAAGAAATTCCATCATATATTTGAATTGCTAAGGAGGAAAGTTGAATCCTCACAATAGAAATCTTACTAAAAGTAAAAAATCCACCTACATGCATAAAACACTTTCCAAATCAGTCCAGGAAGGTCACAAATTAGACGAATGATTGATGTCATATGATAAGTGATGGAAATTTAATATACTCATGCTTTCAAGAGAGAAAAATAATGAGGATGAGTTGGGAAAAAAACAAGGTAGTTTCCATGTGACTAGCTTTCACCTTTTTACCTTGAAGCTGCTAAAAAGTAGTCTAAGTATGTATAAGGAAGGAAAGTGCACTTACTAAAATGGATAGTGTGTATAGTTTGCAAAATATTATCCAAAATATATGAAGGGAACTCTTGGATGCAGTTATGTCAAGTTTTGACCAAGTGGTGCAAATGGATGCCAACTAGCTAGTCTAGGACCTAGGAAATTAGCCATAAAGATTAATAATTGTATCCTAAGTATGGGAATGTGTTTTTTATTATTCTAACACCTATCAACAGGTCCCAATGACTAATCTCATTGCAATTGTAACACCATAGTGGTCATGTGCAACCACCTCCCCTTTTGGCTCCAAAACCTCCTCTTCTAGTTTCGAATCCTCTTCCTCTTCTAGCTTTGAAGCCTCCTTCAGTTCCTTCTCCTCTCATCCCCTGGGGTCGATTCACAACTTGGAATATAGATCGATATAGATTCTCAGTGAGGGCATCTAAGGCTCTACACCTTAGTACTATGTGTCATAGACCCACAAAATTAACAATAGAGTGTATTAGGTACTAGGGAATACTTGTGATACAAAGGGCAGGGTCAGATAACATGATTGAATAATATACAAGTTTTACAATAGTGATTAGGAGATCGTGTTAAGGGTTCTGGATATGATGTCCTTCTTGCAGAATGAAAATTAAATTTACAAGACTTTTAACCACCCTTTGCACTGATGCATACTATGAAATATATCCACATTTGTTATCCATATTGCGCATTGGGTATTGGATAGATCATTTTTCAACTTTTAAATCATTTCAATTAACGTAGAGCATTTTGATAAAATGCATATTGCTAAAGAAACATGCACTCATGGAAATTTTTATAAACATCCTGTAAATTGTTGATTTTTTTTGAATTGTACCCTTATGTGCTTATCTCTTTGTTAGTGGCATAGAAGATCTCTTTATTTTTTAAATTTTAAAGTCAAATTTAAATAGTAAGATAATTTAACTCTATGGTGATTCTCTGTATGTTAAAGAACATTTATAATATAAGAAGCATATTAAAAACAAAAGATTTTAAGAACTTTCATCTATCCATCTTCTCTATAAACGGATAAAAACAAATTTTATATTAGAGGTTCTAGAAAGTATTTTCCTTGTAATATATTTTTCTTTTGAAAATTAATTAAATTTGTTTTTCTCCAAACTAAAAGTACCATAATCAAATATTGCTCAAATTTTATATTAGAAGTTCACAAAGTATTTTCCTCATAATATATAATTTTTTTGAAAATTAATTAAATTTGTTTTTCTCCAAACTGAAAGTACCATAATCAAATATTGCTTAAAAAAATAGTACTTAGACCGACTTTTTGTTAATTCTCTCACAAGGAGAGAGGAATTTTAGTTTAGGTCTATTAAAGTTAATTGAAGCAGACCCCTTAAGAACAAGAATTCGCTTTAGCAAAACCCCACCCACCCCAAGGAAGTTCTAAATGGTCAGGCCCATATTCACTGAGATAAAGACTAAGGAAGTTCTAAATGGTCAGGCCCATATTCACTGAGATAAAGACTAACTGACACGTCTAGGTTTTAACCACATACCACCTTCTCTTTCTCAATTTATCATATCTTGGGTGCCGATAGTTGGTAGTCGATCCCAAAAGGCAATGCCAGGTGGAGCTGGTACTATACAAAAGAAGGGGTTTATGCTTGGACTTTATCCCAATAGGTTTGTCACATGGGAGATCCGGGACTCGATGACTTGTGGTGATCCACTAGATGACAGGATGCGGATAAGAGTTTAAAGATCAATAATAACCAAATATTACTATAAGAAATAAAATTAACAACCAAATAAAAATATAACAATAAGACTCACTAAATTCAACCATATAAATTACCAACCGATCATCTAAAAACCAACAATATTGAAATTTTATAATAAATATCAAATAATAATTTTATTGAAATTAATAATTACATATTATAATATATTAAAATATGAAATCAATAGTTACATATAATATATTAAAATATATCACAAATTTCAAAATAAAAGAGGGAAAAGTACAAACATAAAATGTGATTCAATTTGAAATACATGTCAAATAAAACAACGATTATAATGTACTATACTTAACATTGAATTTTAAAAGCAATCAATGACATAAGCTGTAAAACAGTTTGATAAGTCAAAAGTATTTGATTTGTCCTCCCAACCCGTTATTCATAGGGGTGTAGATCCACTATGATTTATGGAATTCATCAAAAGTAAGGTAACTTGCGCAGGGCTATAACAATCGTGCGCGCGCTTGAATTATGTTGAGTATTCTTTTAGAAATGTCTTTCACCAATTCATCATAGCAGGGATGAAACGCTTGCAAAGAAACAGCCCAGCCCATCAATATAGACTAGAAGAATTCAAAAATACGAAACGAAATGAATCCTTTCTGGATTCCAATTTCTCTAAGTTCACTATCAAATAGCTACGAACGAAGGATCCATTCTGGATTCTAATTTTTATGTGATTCCTTCCTGGAGGTCGCTGAAGGTTAGTTCTAAACGTTGGGCTGTGAGAATAGCTGACAAATTAGCTATATAGCACGGTACCTCCAACAAAAAGGCACGCGCTAGATTGCAGATTCCCTGCATCCAACGGACAAGGAGCAAAGTCAACTGTTGACCCTGATGTAGGGAATCTGATAAGCTCAGTACGCTTTGACCACTAGTCACCCCAAAACAATTTTAATATCATCTCACAATTCAATATTAATCTGATCGTAAGATTTTCTTAGTTTACATGTCTCTCCCACAGGAAAAAAAAAAGAATGAAGGGCAATCATAAAATTTGTGATATGGAAAAAATTACAACTTACTTTGATTTGTGAACAAAATGGAAAACCCTAACCTGCATAGCAAACTGGAAAACCCTAACCTTAACCTACATAGCAACATAGCAAAATAAGAATTAGGGCTTTGATTCCCTAGATATATTTTGTATTGATAATTTTACTAGAAACAATTATGATTGGACAGGCCATGGCATTTGAAGTTCTACTTACCATAATATCCTTCCACAACGCCTACTAGGCTTTGACCCTTCGAGCTGTTGATGATTTTGGCACTCTAAGAGATAGATTGCCAAGCCCCTAGTAATGAAGAAGCCAAGTGTTAGTACCCACATTCTAGCCGTGAAAGGCTTCAGGGAAGAAAATCCAAAAGTAATATAATCATTGTTTAGGCGAACTACTACCAAATTGTTAGCCAAAACCAAGCCGACTAAACTTGAGTTTACCGCTCAGTTAATATTAAAAATTAAATCCGACCTCTTTTTCCCTTTTTCACTTGTCAAGTGAAACTTGTCTATCTCCCGGCTAGACAAGTCTATCAACTTTGGTCGGACTTTCGACTCGACTGATTTACTTCGACTTACTTGTGGGTTCTACTAACTGATTTTACCTCAACCACTTGTCACTTGGAAGTTGGTTGACTTCGACCTCTAAGTCGGCTCACCTCTTCGACCTCTCAAGTCGGCTCACCTCTTCGACCTCTAAGTCGGATCACTCAACCCACCTTGTTGGTTTACTTTGGTCGAAATCTACAGAGTATGTTTCTTAGTCTAAAAGACTTAAGAAATTACAAATGCTTTTCACCTATGAGTAAGACGAAGTAAAATGGACACATTAACAAATCCAAAGAACTTATAAATAAAACATATGCCCAAATATGTAGGAAGACTTGAGTCGACTAATGTGCCTTAAAACGTGGAACTTTGTGGTTTTCGCTTCTTCCTGTTCTTATTTCTCACTCTTTCCCGGGTAGTTCCCAATGTTCGGCACTTCCCATGCTTTGCGGGTACAACGTCAACTAATTTGCTCATGATCAAGTTACAACCTAATATTTTTGACCATATTATGTCAACTTTTCATATTTCGTTCATTTCATCAATATGCTCCCAAGTACCTGTAATTGTGATCCATTTTCCAAAGAAGGGTATTTCTATGAAAACGTCCACAAAGAATCATTGTTTTTTCATGGTTTCCCCACTTCCCACAGCAGTTTTTTGCGGTGAGAAATTTAAGGGTTCTTTGATCTTTCACTTAACAGTAAATGTAAACAACATTTACACAAGTAAACTTGGAAAAATTGTGCGGCCAAATAAACACATTCAACCATAAACTATTTCATATATATAACTATGCGAAAATAACAAAGGTGTTACAAACTTGTCGGTCCAGACTTGTCGGCTCACTGACTGATCGTTCTACAGAGCTTTGGCTCTTCGACTGAATTACTTACATAGAAGCTTGAGCTTCAACTTCACTCTGTGCTTAAATTTTTCTCTTTCTCACCCGGAGTTCTCTCTACTGTCTAACTTGTGTCTAACCTGATTTACAATCTGTTTCTTCTATTTATAGGCAACCTAAAAATTGCTTCTACATGAGTCAATTGAATCTTCATTAAGTATTGTAATAACTATCTACCTAACAACTTAGCTTTAGAAATAAATTCCACTGGTTTACATTGCCGAATCGTGGACTCTTCCCTCTTGTCAGACTGACCGACAAGATCTTGACTAATACAAACTCTGACAGAGTCGGCTGAGAGTCAGGTACGGATATGCGAGTGATTAATATTTCCGGCACTCCCCCTTAATTATGAGCAGATGGGGATCTTTAGAAAACAAAATTTACAAAATGTTTCAGAGCTTAGACATGCTTTGTTTATGACAAAGTTCACTATGGAGAACTTGTCATTCCAAGATAACTACGCAGATACTGAAAAGTATCCTTTGCCAATGGTTTTGTAAATATGTATGTAAGTTGGTCTTCAGACCTGCAAAATTCCAAACAAATTTCCTTGTTGTTCACCAACTCTCTTATGAAATGAAATCTTGTGTCGATGTGCTTGGTTCTCTTGTGAAATACATGATTCTTTGATAATGCTATGGCTGAATTATTGTCGGTTCTTGATGGTTCTGTGACAAGTCTTTTAAGACTCTTCTCATCTTGACAGCTTGACATGCAGCACTTGTCGTTGCAACATACTCTGCTTCAGCTGAAGACAAAGTTACTATGGGTTGTTTCTTTGAAGCCCATGAAACAACACCTGTACCAAAATGAAATGTGTGCCTAGATGTGCTTTTCCTATCATCTATGTTGCCTCCATTGTCACTGTCAGTGTAGCCAATGAGTTTAAAATTTTCTAAGGTTAAATACATAATACCAAGGTCTTTTGTGCCACTTACATACCTCAGAATTCTTTCACCTGCTTGCCAATGTGAGTCTTTTGGTGACTCCATGAGCCTTGAGATCAGACTTACTCCATACATAATGTCTGTTCTTGTCGCTGTCAAATACATAAGGCTGCCAACAAGCCTTTTGAACAACGTAGGATCGATAGTAGATCCTTCATCATCCTTGGTCAATTTTAAACCTGTTATTACTGGTGTTGGTGTTGTCTTGCAATTAGACAAGTTAAATATTTTTAAAAATTCACTTGCATACTTAGACTGTGATATAAAAATACTACTTTTAGACTATTGAACTTCAATTTCCAAAAAAAAACTTCATAAGCCCTAGATCAGTCATTTCAAATTCACTTTCCATGACTGCTTTAAAATCTTCTATGCCAAAATCACCAGTAAATATTAAGTCATCTACATACAAGTAGACAATTAACATCTTACCTTGCTCATCGACTTTGATGTACAAATTCTATTCACTTTCACTTCTATGAAATCCATTTTCAATGAGATAGGAATCAATCCAACTGTACCAAGCTCTAGGAGCTTGCTTCAACCCATAGAGTGCCTTTTTCAATCTGTACACTTTATGTTCTTGACCTGGAACTTCATACCCTTGTGGTTGTTCCACATATACTTCCTATTCTAGATAGCCATTTAAGAATGCCAACTTGACATCCATTTGATGAACATGCCATTTGTTTTGTGCAACAATGGCCAAAATTGTTCTGATTGTATCCATGCGTGCAACAGGTGCAAACATTTCATTGAAGTCAATGTCGAGTTGTTGTGTGAACCCTCTTGATACCATTCTTGCTTTGTGCTTCTACACATTCCCATAAGCATCTTGCTTTGTCTTGTAAATCCATTTGACACTAATTACATCTTTGTATTTTGGTACATCAATCAGTTCCCATGTCTGGTTCTTCTCAATGCATTCTATTTCTTCATCCATGGCTTGTGCCCATACTTCTTCTTCAACAGCTTCTTCAAATGTTAGTGGATCATACATAGGAGAAAATAATACAAAGAGAGAGAATGAATTAGGTGTACCGGCTTCATATATCTCCCGTATACTTCTTGTCTTCACCGGTTCTGTCAATGTAGACCTTGACGGAATGCTTGATGGAGTCTGCTATCCTCTTGGTGTACTTCTCGGTGTAGCTTGAGCTGCTACTTGTGTTGATGGTCCTTGTGTTGAACCATGTCATTGTGTCATGGGAGTCGATGGTGCTACGACCGATTGAATTACATGTGGTGTTTGAACCACTTCCTCTTCCATATCATCATTGTCGACGTTCGACACAATCTTGACATTTATGTCAACGGTTCCATCCTATGATTCATTCTCGACAAATTGAACATCTCGACTGATTATCACTTTCCTTGCGACAGGATCATATAGCTTGCATGCTTTTGTGTCTTCAGAATAGCCGACAAAAATATATTTTTGTCCCTTCTTGTCTAGATTCCCTCCCAATTCATCTGGAACATGAGCATATGCAACATAACCAAAAACTTTTAAATGAGAAACACTATGATTCATACCTGTTCATGCTTCTTGGAGAACTTTGTTCTCCACACTCTTTGTCGGACATCGGTTCATAATGTATACAGCAGTTGCGACTGCTTCACCCCAATACTCATTTGGAAAATGCTTGGCTACCGACATGCTGCGTGCCATCTCCATGATGGTTCTGTTCTTTCTTTCGGCAATACCATTCTATTGAGGTGTATACCGTGCTGTGAATTGATTATGTATGCCATGGGTCTTGCAAAAATTTAGAAATTCATTTGAAACATATTCACCTCCTCTATCGGTCCTTAAGATCTTGATGCAATGTCAACTCTAGTTCTCTACGAGTGCCTTGAACTATTGAAAATAACTAAATGCATCAGATTTATGTTTCAAAAAATAGACCCATGTTTTTCTTGACTAGTCATCAATAAAAGTTAGAAAATACTTGCAACCACCAATGGATGATGTCTGCATTGGACCACAAATATCAGAGTGCACAATTTCAAGTGGTGTGCATGCTTTATAGGACTTTTCGACTTGAAAAGTCTCTCTGTGCTGCTTGCCAAAAATGCAGCCTTCACAAACCCTCTCTGGTCTATCCGTCAATGGTAATCCTTTTACCATATTCTTTGTGTGCAGTATCTTCATCCCACCAAAATTCAGATGTCCAAATTTGAAATGCCACAACCAGGATTCATTTTTGAACTTCTATCTAAAATGCAGCTTGCAAATTAGCGCTGCCATTTTCTCTCTTGTCGAGGAGCTCGACTGTTTCTTCACTTTCTGCCTTGAATGCAACTCCTGTGTTTGTCTTCCCTTTCATGTCGGGAACTATCCTTAAAGGAAACAAGCGGTTGCTTGTCATTGGCACTTTTGCTATCATCTGGTTGCTTGGATGCTAATCTTTAATCACATCGTGATCATCTTCCATGTAGTCTCTGTAACCTTTTTTTATCAACTGTCCAATGCTTAACAATTTATGTTTCAGACCTTCGACATGATAGACATCAGGGATATATTTACTCTCCCCCTGTTTGGATAGAATATCAACATTACCTTTTCCTAAAATAGTAACTTGGACATTGTTTCCAAGTGTAACATCAGTTTGAACTGACTTGTCTAGATTGGAAAACAAGTTTAAATTACCAGTCATGTGGTTGTTGTAGACTGAATCTAAGTACCATATGTCATGTGGACTTTCTTGAATATCATTGCATTCGACTGGAGATGTCGATGCCATTAACATTGCACTTGTCGAAGTGCTGGTGTTGGTCGACTGAATTGGGCTTTGCCTTCCTTGGTCATATTGCTTCTTCCTGCATTCATATGCATAATGCCCAAACTTCTTATAGTAATGACATTGAATTTTTTATTTATCAAACCTCTGGCCACTTGGCTGACTTGGGTTTTGATTATCTCCTCTACCACCAATATTTGTAGGACTTCTGCCTCATCCTCCTCTTGAAGAACTTCTTCCTCTACCTCTGAAGTTGTTTCTCCCCCTACCTCTACCACGTCTTATGGATGATTGTGCTGCGAATGCACCTTCCAATGATGTTTGTGTTCTGCTAAGCCTATGTTCATGATTGATGAGTGAAGCTTGTAACTCATCAATGGTGAATGACGAATTTCCTGTGTGTTCTTCAAAGGTCACAACCAAATTTTCAAATCTTGGGGGAAGACTTTTGAGAATTTTTTCAACAACCCTTCGGTCTTCTATGGCTTCTCCATGATATTTTCAGTTGGTTTATCAAACCAACAACTCTGGTGTAAAATGAGTCTACATTCTCTGAATCTTTCATGGACAGAGATTCAAAATCTCTTATGAGAATCTACAACTTGGATTTCTTTACCTTATCCAAACCTTGATAGGCAGTCTCTAATGTATCCCATGCTTGCTTAGCATTAGTTTTTGCTGCTACTCTTGGGAGTGTGCTTTCATGCATAGCTTGATGTATGTAAAACAGAGCTTTTCCATCTTTCTTCCTCTGTTCTCTCAATACATCTTTCTCAGCCTGTGTGAGATTGTTATATGCTTTCATGTCTAGTGGTTTTGCATAACCATGTTGGACTATCTCCCAGACATCTTGACCTCTAAATAAAGCCTTCATTGTTAAAGAACAATATTCATAATTCTTTCCTGTAAAAATTGGAGTTTGTAATGAACCAGAAGTGGAAGCCATTTTTAATTTTTTTAATTAACTTTCCTTAGAAAATTAATTTCCACCTTTTAAGACAAGATTTTTTTCCTAAACCTTGCTCTGATATAAAACCTTGCTCTGGTACCTTGGTACCTTGCTCTGATACTAGTTAGCCAAAACCAAGCCAAATAAACTTGAGTTTACTGCTCAGTTAATATTAAAAATTAAATATTTTCACGCCAACCTCTTTTTCCCTTTTTCACTTGTTGGGTGAAACTTGTCTATCTCCCGATTAGACAAGTCTATCAACTTTGGTCAGACTTTCGACTCAACTGATTTACTTCAACTTACTTATCGGTTCTACCGACTGATTTTACCTCGACCACTTGTCACTTCAAATTTGGCTAACTTCGACCTCTAAGTCAGCTCACCTCTTCCACCTCTAAGTCAGTTCACTCAACCGACCTTGTCGGTTCACTTTGGTCGAAATCTACAGAGTATGTTTCTTAGCCTAAAAGACTTAAGAAATTACAAATTTTTTTCACCTATGAGTAAGATGAAGTAAAATGGACACATTAACAAATCCAAAGAACTTATAAATAAAACATATGCCCAAATATGTGGAAAGACTTGTGTAGACCAATGTGCCATAAAACGTGGAACTTTCAAGCGATGAGAATCTTTCACTTAATAGTAAATGTAAACAACATTTACACAAGTAAATATGAAAATATTGTGCGACCAAATAAACACATTCAACCATAAACTATTTCATATATATAACTATGCGGAAATAACAAAGGTATTACAAACTTGTCTGTCCAGACTTGTTGGTCCAAACTTGTCGGTTCACCGACTGATCCTTCTATAGAGCTTCGGCTCTTCGACTGAATCACTTACACGGAAGCTTGAGCTTCAACTTCACTTTGTGCTCAGAGTTTTCTCTTTCTCACCCGGAGTTCTTTCTACTGTCTAACTTGTGTCTAACCTAATTTACAATCTGCTTCTTTTATTTATAGGCAACTTGAAAATTGCTTCTACATGACTTGAGTGACTCTTCATTTAAGACTGTAATAACTATCTATCTAACAACTTAGCTTCAGAAAAAAATTTGACTAGTTTACATTGCCGAATCGTGGACTCTTCCCTCTTATCAGACTGACCTCTTCCCTCTTGTAAGACTGACCGACAAGATCTTGACTGATACAGACTCTAATAGAGTCGGTTGAGAGTATGGATCTGCCAGTGATTAATATTTCCAACAAATGTGTAAACAATACTTCTTTGGAATGGTTTGTTGTGATAGTCACGTCTCCTACAACTGTGTCAAATTTCTGCATTAACATCCATAAAATAAAGATTGTCATTTTTCTGTTGCTATTGCTATTACTATCAACAGTGTTATATATATATATATATACCTTTTCTAATACTTCGAATTTATATATATATATATATATATATATATATATATACCTTTTCTAATACTTCGAATTTATATATATATATATATATATATATATATATATACCTTTTCTGTAATACTTATGTTGCAGCTGCAACTGTTCTCCCCAATTTTTTTCAAATTTTGGTCCCCTCCTCATGATTTAGTGTTGCTTTGAATCATTTGGATCCATGAATTTTTTTTGGTCATGCTTTAATTTTGGATGATTTTTGAAGATTAACTCTCGTCCTGTTTTCAAAAGTTGCTTGTGTTTGAAAATTGTTGTGGGTCGCAGATTTTGAGTTTGGTTTTGCTAGTCGAAGATGAATCAGATCAATTGTTCTTTGAAAGGTTGTTGTTTCGGAGGTGAAACAGGTTTTTGACCGTTGCTGAATTTTAAAGCTGTTCCGAACACTTAATATTTTTTATTGATCGGGTGTCAAATTATGTTTGATCGGAGGTTTTTGCATGTTTATCTTCCGTCGTTGTGGCTCCCGAAGCTGTTGGGTACCTGATGTAAAGCGCTCTGCCCACCGATGCGTATCGGTCTTCTAGTCGCTTGTCTGTAGCCTTTTCTCTTTCGTCGTTGCGGCTGTGCAAAGCATTTGGCTTTCGATGTCGATATCTTTTCAATTTTCGACGAGAAGTTTTCCCTCCCGCAACTTAGGTCATAACTCTTCTGAATCCGATAGGCCTAAGAGTTTTCATAGTACCAGTTTCCTGTTAAGACCCGCTTATGCGGCTGTGAATGAGGCCACCCTGCCGATGTTAGCATTCTAAGCCGTCGATGAGTTTTTCATTTTCCATCGTTGGTGATTTCTTTCGAACCCGTAGCTAGACGAGATAGTGGTGTTAGCATTTGTTGAGTTCTCATAATAGTAATGTAGTATATGGCCTTTCTTGTTGATTATCCGTTTTGGTTGATATAATTTGACGTTTTGTTTTAGAATGCAATCCCAATCAATGATGCACATTGATTAATTGCAGGTGGACTCAAGGAACTTGTTGAGGCCTGGAATTTCGCAAGCGACAACAGTAAAGGATTCTCCCCAATCAACGTTCCCAACTAGCCCTTTGACTGTTTGGTATAGGGAATCCGTCCGGTTTGCAGTCTGGCCACCGTAGGTCAAAGTAACAAAACAAAGGGTTTTACCGGTTGCGTCCCGGTCCACCGAGTTTTTGTATTTTTTGACGTAATGTATGCAATGCAAATACCTAAATAACAATGCGGGGTGATAAGGATGCGAGGAACTACACAATGTGATGTGCAGGTTCTTACCTCTCGTCTTAGGCTCATAGGCATCTAAATCACATATGGAAGTATGAAATAACTAACTATCCATCTAACTACCTATCTATCTATCCCCGGGGAGCAAACTGAAATTTGTTATGAGTAATGTGCAGTGCGCATGCAACATAAAGAGAAACTATAGTTAGCTAATATTTCTTCCCATATTGCATGAACCACTTAAAGATATTTCACAACCAGATAGCTAATTGTTTATTAACAACATCCATTACTCATGGTAGAAATATTCACAAAATAAACTGGAAAGCATTCAAGTAAGAACATAGGTTCAATAAGTTAGAACGGTCTCACAGTTAATGGATGCAAAACTGAAAACAAAATAGTTCATCTTCAGCAAATCCATGGTAAAACATTTGAATAATCTACCAAGCTTTCTCCAATCAGGCAAACTGTAATTTATTATTGCAAAAGGAAATAGTTCTTCTTACAATAAGTATTCCCCAGTCATACCGAAAAAAAGTCCATCCTTTCTTCTACATCCTTTATATTTATACAAAAGAGTGAAATGGTTGGACTACCCAAAGGAACCTTTGGACTTCCCAACCTTTCATTTTCCCAACGCTTAACATTTTCTCAAAAGTTTTTCTTTTTTCAAAACTATTACAAATGCAAAAAGTGTCCCATCCTTCACGTGGAGGGACCCACTTGGGCTTCTAGAAACTTTTTCCACGCTGAAGCCTCAGCAGCGATGCCTTCAAATGTGCAAGGCTCCAAGAACTGAATATTGATTTCAAATTTTTCCACTTGTTTCTTTATGGCCTCGATCCTGGCAGGGCTCAACCGAAGCTAATCTTCTAAAAACTGCACACTCACGGCTGGGTGACCTACTTCATTCTTTAGAACTAGGCCATCAATGGCCTTGATCTGCTGCGTTCTGTCCTCTGCATCCTGATATCTACTCTGCAATATTTCAATAAAGGTTTTATGGTCTGGGAACTCCTCAAGCCTATGTTCAGCTTCTGTCTGACACCAATTGTATGCGTTAAGGAGCCTTCTGAAGTATTCTGAGCATGCTCCCTGCGTCCTTTTGATGGCCTTCTTGAAGTCTTCGGCAGTGCTGACAGCGAACTCTACTAGGTCATGATCTCTTTGGAGGTCTTGATGGTCCTTTGATGGTAGTTCTGCTGAAGTCTCTGCATTGCCTTCCAGCCTCGCCATTCTGGCATTTAAGACCTCAAGAACATCCTGGGCTCTATCCATGAAGTATGAGGAAGTTTCCATGATTTCCTCTAACTGGCCATTGATCTGAAGGACTTTGCACCGTTCCTCCTCCAGAGCAGTCTATAACTGCAGCATCCTAGCTTTATGGGCCAAGACATGCTCTTTAAATGGCTGGAGATTAACCTGTTGTTCTCTCGCCAGTTCCAAAGCGGTGGTCAACGAAGAAATCTGCTCCTGATGCTCCTTTCTCAGTTCTTTGGAGTGCAGATCATTGGCCTGCAAGAGGATTTTTAGCTGCTCTTCTAGGTCCTCCACCTTTTGCAGTAACTATCCCTTCTCACTCTTTAGATCTTGGCATTCCTGTTGTACTTTCTCTAGGGCCTCCTGTGCTATTTCCTTGGCTTGCATTTCTACTTGGAGGGCCTGTACTTCACCTTTTGACGATTCCAGTTCCCTTTGCATGTATTCATATTTCCTCTTGAGTCTGTTGCCCTCTTCTCTCTCTTTCCTTAGTGTATCTTTCAGCTGAGTAGAGGTTTTCTTAGATGACTCCAATTCAGTCATCACCCTGTTTATGTTATCTTCTGAGGCATCGATCATTGCAGCCCCGGATCTCAGCGTGAACCTAGGATCCAGGTCTGTCCCTAACATGACAGCTGTATCTGTTACCATCCTTCCTGGTAGATCTTCCACTTCAACTTTCTTTTCTATCCTCCTCATTATTCTCTTCGTTTCCCTATCATAGTATACAGTGTTGAAATCAAGGACTTCCTTTCCTTTTTCCTGCACAAAAGGAACCAGCTTGAGAGTAGGGGCCATAGGGGTGCTGGCAGTAGGTACTTGAGAGGTCTGCACCTCGGGGTTTTCCTCCTCTTGGGTCTGCCCTGTTGCTGTTTCAGAAGCTGACTGATGTGTCAACTTTATTCTTTTATCTTACTGCTTTTGGAGCTCCTCATCGAGCTTTCTCTTTGCTTCTTCAGCTACTTGTCTAGCTGCTTCTTCTATTTCTTTAGCTGCCTCTTTTGCTTTCTCAGCTACTTCTTGGGCAGTTTTTCTTTTCTCTTCTTCTCCCATCTGCATCCATTCTGTAGCCTCCTTTTCCAACCTCTGAGCTTCTTCCTTTCTCCTTCTGACTCCTTCTTCAGCCTTTTCCTGTTCATCCCCTTTTCCACCTTTGGTGGCAATATTTTTCTTGAATCTTCTCATTAGCATTGTCATGTTAGGGGCGTTTCGGAAGACAGATTCTTCCTTATCAAAGTGGTGAGTATACTCAAAATGAACTTTGTGTTCTTTACAATGCTCCACCACTTTACCGTGAGTATCATTCCTTCGGAAAGGCATCTCACCAAAATGGAACTTCCCCAATTCCTCTATGAATTCAGCAGCTTGTTTCACCTTGGTGAATTTGTAGCTACCTAGCTTGAATGGCAAAGGAGGGTATGTAGTTTTCTTCTGTTCAAACAAGAAATTACCTATTCCATCAATGAACACCTGCCTGACTGCCTCTTTGTGAATAATATAATCCATTGCGTATTTGGGCAGCAGTAAGGGGCATTTCGTGCCACCAAACATTCTGAAATACATGCCATTGTCAGTTAAGTAATAGTCTGCATGTTCTTCTATTACTTGCATGGACCCCTTCTGACATACAGCCACATTCCTTCCGAAAAATGAGTGTGTAGAGTGGCATAATGAATTGCTCGCAGACCTCCCTGTAATGGCTATGGTACTGGTGAGCCCACAATGGTATATAAGCGGCATACACAGGCATTCTTTCCATGTCCCAGATGCACTTGAGACCGGGGAAGGGTTGGTTGCACAATATGCAATCTATCAATATCGAACTCATATAGAATTCGGATCTTTTCTGGGCTTCTCCTCCCAAGGCTGCGGCCAAGCAAGAAGAAAGACTGCTTGATACAAGGCTGGCCCAATTGAAGACTGTTCCTTGGGTTGCCACATGAAACATAATGGGTATCCATTCAAATTTGAAGAGTCTGCCATGATCTCTCCTAAAGATCCTATTAAGCATCAAAGCTATAAATCTATAGGGAGCCCTCAAGCTTGTTGTATCATACTCACCGGTTGGTCTGTATCAATAAAGCTTTCCCTGCAAGAGCATTTTCTTAAGAGTTTCCACCAGGTCCATTCTGATGTTGTCCAGCCAATCATCAGATAAGAAAACCTGGGCTTCTGGTAGGTGATAAGCCAACGCCACATATCCGGGGCTAAATGCAGCATAGCCCTGTCCTTCAACATTTCCTATGATCATTGTGGTTGTATCTGCCCGGGGAAGAATCCAGCCAATTACCTCAGAGCATGGGAACAGCTCTGGTCTGGTGGCAACTTTCATGATAGAAGATTTCTCTATGTTAGCATAGATGGGTTCTTCTTCGAGACCCGTGTTGGGAATGTCCCTGCGAGAAATCAATCTATATATTTCACCCCATTTGTACTCGAGTTCAACACCAGAAACACATTGAGTGTCTTCATATATGTATTCAGTCTTTGTTACAACTTCTTCTTCTGGCCTTTCTTCGACCACAGGGGCCTTCTTCTTTTGCCTTTTGGACATGGTGGATTCGAGTTCTTCCTTCCATATATAACATTGTAACATTGAGAAATTCAAGGTGTAGACATTTATATGACAGTGTGCAACATTTTATTCTTTCTATGTATACCATGTCAGCAACTAGTCGATGAAACTAAGATATAAGCTTGCATAACCTGACTGACCTGACTAACAGGATTATTATAACCAAATGCACCCTATTTAGTGTTCTTGTCTATATCTTAGCATGATGCAAAACTTTTTTGTATGATATTAAATCATTCCATCAACCATCTTCTAGACTGCAACAACTACATCCATATGCAAAGTGCCATTTTCATGTGCTTAATGTGATAGCAAGTAGTAAAGCAAATGCATGCATGCATAGCCTAAAAATGCCCTGACCATCAGAACCATTAAAATACAAGGCGCAGTGCTCGGTAATCTAGTCTGTGCATAGCAATTAAAGAAACTGATTGAACGTAGCTAAATGCAGTATGACTGTGCGAGTTGCTTATGTTTTTCAACACCTAACATTTTAACACCATAGCTTTAGCGAGGATAAGATCGACAATGACTTATGCTTCTCGCGGAAAGATAATTACATTAACTCGACTATACATTGTGGGTATTACTATCATTTTACTACAAATGGTGCTTCGATTAGAACCACTATCCATGAGATTCCCATTTAACAAACTAAAACAACGCATATCCCTTCTAACCGGCTAGGATTTTAAACGACTGAGCACAAAAGGGTTGCGCGGGATGACGTGAGCAACACAAGCTGGGGTTCGAGCGGTGAGGGAAACAACAGTAGTAACCATGAAGTTTCTTCAGCGGTGCCACGCATACACACCCATAGAAAAGACGTACCCCTTTCAGCGTGCGACGGGTTCGACATTAAGCTCGACGAGGACGCGCAGAACCACGTAGGTGGAAATGGCTAGGGCTACAGATACGGGTGACGCACCATGGGATAAACGGCCCCAAAAACCCCCAAGGCAGTTCATGGCAGACCTGCCTCCTACCCATCAAAACCATGTGGGGTGGTTTGGCGCAGATGGGGTAACGGCCGTCTGCGCTGAAACCTCTTAATCCTTATGTGCAGGGAGCAATTGAACCGTGGTGGGAACAAACAATACTGTCCTCCCACGGTAAAAAAAAACAAAATTTCCATTAATATAGGCGTATAACCTAGCTGGACGAGGAAAACGACAGGGGATACCAAAACCACCGCAGAAAACCATTAACATTTTAAATGTAACGGGAAAACGACGAAGAGCCTACCTGATGACTCGGCGAATATGGCAAGTCGATGACGGTCGGGCTTCTACCTCTGCCACCTGGATGCTGGTACACTGACAGCGGGGACCTTCACTACCTCAAGAAAATGACAGCTCAACGGCAACAGTGTTGAGCAGCGAAAAATAACAATAGAAAAATACAACGCCGTCCCCATATATATATATGATCACACGTGCGAACACATATCGGACATCGAAGAGATTTCGCCTCGGAGGTGAGAACGCGAATCTTTCCGCAACGGCGGAAAGCTATAACATCAATCCATTCGCAGCGATGGGAAGGCGGGAAAAAACAAAGGATCAAACATCGGAGGAAACTTGGATCGGAAGTCAAAGTGAACTTCCTTCCGCAACGGTGGACGGTCACAACTCTAAATCATCCGCCTACAACTTCCTTTCGGAAAGGATATGCCTTCCGCAACGGCGAATACATAAATGGTAGAAGGCTCCGATACAAAGCCAAAAGAAATCCGAAACACTTAAATCGGAAAGAAAGTGAAACTCCAAGCCCAAACTGATCCACAACAGCGGAGGCCAAAGCAATGATCTGTCTGAAACAGCGGACAAGGAAATAATCATACCTTCCGACGTAGAACCAAAAGTCACCCGCAACGGCAGAAAACAACAAGGTAAAAACCTCCGCAACGGCGGGAAGGTCAATTAAACAAACCTTTGATTCAGAGTAGCTTCAAAGATAATCAAAGATAACGATAAGGCTCGATAAAAAAGGGAGATTTTCAGTGTTAAAGGGAGATGTAAACATTTGGTAAACCAATTCATCAAAAGAAACTTATTCTGAAATTTCCCTGACCAAATCAAAACATAAAATCAAGCTAGCCCAAGCGAAAGGAGGGTCCTAAATTTTTTTGGAATTTTGGGAAATTGTTGTAGCTGCAACAGAACTGCTCAGACTACCACGGCACGAAGGCATAGCTAGGCAGTTTTGGTGAAGGTCGAACCGTAACCGACAGGATCGCAAGGATGGCAAGTGAAATAGAAGAAAAAAGCAATAGTGACAAAGGCGTAGACCTTAAAGATCTATCAGTTACTAAATGGATCATGACTGCGTATAGAAAAAGTCAAAATGGGGATATGAAACGTTTGGAGGGACCTAAAGGTCACACGTTTGGGGGCAGCCCAAGCGATCAACTATTTTAGTTTAAATATTGGAAAGTTAGAACTTAGAGGGGCTTTTTTCCTCGAAAACCTTGTAAACTATTGCTTGTAAGAGGAACTATTTCGTTTTACAACCAGAAATTGCAAATTTTGCATGTTGGAGAAAGTGCTATGTGGAATGTATCAATGTGGTTAAATGAGCGATGTTGAATGGGAACTATTTCGTTTTCAACTGTGTCTCAGTAACTGTGAGAGCGTTCTAAATTCTGAACCTATGTTCTTGTATGAATGTTCTTTAGTATTCTTTGTGATGTTTTCCACTATGAGTAATGGGATTTCTTAACTGTTGATGATCTATCTTATAATGTATACTTTTATTCATGTTTATATGTTTGGTTATAAGAGCAGCTATCTGTGATTTTCCATAACACATGGACAGTGGTGCATTACTCATGAATTAATATCCAGCTCTCTAGAGATAGCTTAGTTAGTATTTACTTTCCTACAATATATGTGATTTAGATGCTTGTGAGTTCTAAGACGAGAGGTAAGAACCTGTGCTTCACGTTGTGATTACTCCTTGCATCCTTTATAACCCTCCATTGTTAAATAGGCATGTGCATTTCATACCTTAAGTCAAAAAATGCAAAAATATACACGATGGACCGGGCCGCAACTGGTAAACCCTTTTTGTTACTTAACCTACGGTAGCCGGACCGCAAACCGAATAGATTCCCTACACCAAACAGTCACGGGCCATTTGGGAACATTGACTGGGGAGAATCCCTTGCTGTTGTTTCCTGCGAATTTCTAGGCCTCAACAATTTCTGGCGCTAAAAGGAGGGCCCGCCAGTGCATGGCTAGCCGAGGAAACCCATTTTCCCGAGACTATTCCACCGGTAACAGTTCAGAAAGCAGTGGGCTTCATAATCCAATTCCAGAAGAAGGGGGTAGAGAACATTTGTTTTATGTCGACAACGAAGTTGTTAATAATATGAGAAGACACACTAGGGCATATGTGAAGAAGATCGGAGGATTGCCGATCATCCCTGAATTTCCCAGAAGAGAATATAAAAGGAAGGATCGTCCTATATTGGAAGACTTAGTGCTGGTTGAGGATTGGGAAGAACTTGTAGAAACAGCCTTACAGGAAGTTGTACTGCCTTTGAATCAAGAAGGCCTAGATACTCCTCATAGTTCTCCTGCTCACACTCCTTTTTGCTCACCTCCTCACCCAGAATCATGGCAGGCGTAAACGCCAATCAACCACCCAACCCACCGAATCCACCACCTACCTGGAGAGCCAGATCACCTTTAAACCTACCACCTCCGTTGCATGATTTACCTCAATCCTTTGAAAAGATGCTGCCCAAATTTGACCCAAGTGAGAATATACTAGTAGATGACCACCTGCAAAGTTTTTATTTGGCAATAGAAGTGTCAAGGGTTGGGGAGTGTGAGGATGTAGTTTGCAGACTATTCCTGCACACCCTTAAAGGAGCTGCAACATCATGTTATTTTGGTTTTCCTACAAACTCTATCCCTGATTGGGATACCTTCGAAAGGATATTTAGAAGTAAGTATGTGACTGAAAAGACTCATGCAACCCTCATGAAAGGACTATGCGCCTTAAAGAAAGAGAGAAAGGAGAAGGTACACAGCTTCACTCAAAGATTTGCAGCGTACCTCAAGAATTTTTTTGAAGTTGACAGACCTTTGGATAAATTCCTGATTGAGTGTTATACTTCGACTTTAGGACTCGAGCTAGCCATGTTCGCCAAAATGAAGGCCAAGCCCACTTTAGTAGAAACTTATGAGGAGGCAGAAAAGGTAGAGGCTGAAAGAGAAAGTATCGAAGATTATCCCGAACAGTCAGGAGAGAAAAGTGTGGGAAGGAAAGCCTTGTTGTTTACTAAGCCTAAGGAAGAGCAATCACCATATTTTGAAAGTATGGCAAAAATGATGCAGAAGCTTTCTAACAGAATCATAGACTTGGAAAAAAAAGGAAGCTCAAAAGTTCTACAATCCCTATTACAATAAAAGGGAGGATAACAATCAATCCCAACCTCCTCTGCACAATTCAGCATCTATGAATTTAACAGAGGTACGAATGGACAATTTTTGCACTTTCCACCAACAACCCCACTCTGAAAAGAATTGTCCTCAATGGATAAACTCAATGACGTTGGTTATGAATCAGCTGTCGGATTCTAAATTAACAAAAGAAGGAGATGAAGAAAGAAAAGATAGTAACATGTCAACGAAAGAACAAGAAGAAGAGACCATGGTTCTGTGGAACTCTATTTCATTATTTGATGCTAAAGAAGAAATGAATTGGGAATACAAGGACGTCATGGAAACCAACGTAACAACAAGGAGCCAAGGGTCGACTAAAGAAAACAGTCTCATGCTCCCAAAGATTAAAAGGCTTCAGAAAAATGTTAAGAAATTTCAAAATAATTCCTCAGCTAATAAAATTCCTGAATTCAACATTACCAGCCAAGATCCTAGGTAGAATGATACGTTGGCCAAGCCCAATGAAGAAAAGATGAATGTTGATAAACCGCATCCCACTGAACCGCAGATGGGTTATGACATCGTGGAAGATATAAAGAAGGTAAAGGTGAACATTTCACTATTTGAAATGTGTAAAGTGCCGCAGCAAAAAGAAAGACTATTGAAAGCGCTTGAAGCATCGGATGAGAGGCTGCCCACTGACAATCGACCTAAGGAAGAGGAAGAAATCAGAGAAACCAGCATTGGAGGTAAGTCTAAGAACAAGCATCCACCTTTCCTCCTCACTTTTGAAATTTTTAATCACAACGTACATAATTGCCTGGTAGACTTAGGGGCGTCGGTTAATGTCATGCCAATATTAGTCTGTAAAAAGATAAATGGGCAGCCTAAGACATCCACATGGAGGGTTGTTCAGTTGGACAGGATGAATGTAAACTTAATTGGTGAGATGGAGGATGTCCTAGTCCGCCTATCATCAAATGATAAAGTGTGCCAAGTTATTGATATCGTGGTGGCCGACATACCAGACGCTTGTGGTCTTGTTCTGAGCAGAGATTGATCGGAAAAACTAAACGGATATTTTTCCTTGGATTGGTCGCATCCGTGGCTGTCGTATAAAGGAAGCCCGAACCAAATTAAAATTTTGAGGGAGCCTCACATGAAATACAACGTTACTCAACTTGAGGAAAAAAATGAACCAGTGGATTCTGTGTTGGGAAATTATTTTATTGAATTGGAACCAGGAAATTACCAAGCAGAAGAAGCCAGCAACACGTCAGATGCCCAACCTGATCTCCTTCGATTTTCATAGGCTGATGAAATCGACTGTAAAATAGTAAACTTAGAGGTAGGAGTAGATTCTCATGAAATAGTTAGTGATTTATGGACATTGTTTTTTGATGGCTCTAAAACGCTAGAAGGGTCAGGGGCCGGTTGTGTCCTAATCGAACCCAAGAAGAATAAACATTTTCTTTCATGTAGATTAGAGTTTGAATGTACGAATAACACGACTGAGTATGAAGCGTTGGTGCAAGTTTTAAGGAAAGCAATCAAATTAAAGGTAAGTAATCTTAAAGTTTTTGGAGATGCTGAGATAATTGTAAAACAGATTCAGAATCAAATACATTGCATTTCTCCTCACTTAAAAGCTTATCAAAATGAGGTATGGGACCTACTCAAATGTTTTAATGCATTTAATATTATATCAATCCCAAAACTTAAAAATGCAGCAGCTAACTTGTTGGCCACATCAGCTGCTAGGCTTGTACCTACTAATAATCGATGCTCCGTTGAATTTCTTTTCAGGCCCTTGGCCCCTGATATGATCACCAACCTACGAGTGTTTGACGATGATCAGCAGATTATAGAATGCTTAAAAAATGATGAGGTATTTAAAGGGACGATTATAGATGATGAAGAGCATCAGGCCGAGCTGAAGTATGATAATTTCATCCCTAAAGGAGTTAGAACCTTAGAAAGAATGTTCGATCTAAATGAAAAATTTAGAAGATCAGCAAACGTGAAAACTCACAGCTCATCTCTACAATTCGAGTTGATAAATTTAGGGACTGAGACAAATCATAAATATGTGAATCTTGGAAAATGTTGTTCACCAGCAGAAAGAGATAATTTCATCAGTCTTTTTAATCAATATAAAGATGTTTTCGCATGGACATACGAATATTTAAAGACATATGACACCAGCATCTTCCAGCATGTTATCCCCATCAAATTTGGCGTCAAACCTTATTAGCAACCTTTAAGGAAAATGCACCCCAAATTGGAACCTCTGATCCAGAGTGAAGTTAAGAAATTGTTGGATGCTAGGATCATTTTTAAGGTCAAACACTCGCAATGGGTCTCAAATTTGGTACCAGTGAGGAAAAAATCTGGAGAAATCAGGCTATGCGTGGATTTCAGGAATTTAAACTGCGCTTCAGATAAAGATAATTATCATGTTCCACCCATGGAGAAACTACTACAAATGGTCTTAGATTCTGAACTATTTTCTTTATTAGACAGTTTCTCAGGCTACAATCAAGTATTAGTAGCCAAAGAAGACAGATTGAAGACAACATTCAGGACCAGATGGGGAACCTTCGCTTACAGAAGAATGCCCTTTGGGCTTATAAACGCTGGAGCTACGTTCCAGAGGGCTATGGACATAGCTTTCTGTGCTTTGATTGACCGTAGTGTTGTAGTTTACCTTGATGATATTACAATATTCTCAAAGAGGAGAGAAGAGCACGCGTTTCATTTAAGGCAGATTTTTGAACGCTGTCGGAAATATGGCATCTCACTCAATCCTAAGAAGTGTGTGTTTGCTGTTATAGAGGGCAAGTTGCTGGGTCACGTAGTTTCAAAGAAAGGAATCTCTATAGACCTGGAAAGGATCAAGGCCATTGAATAGATCCCCTTGCCCCATAATAAAAAAGGGATGCAATCATTTATGGGAACCATAAATTTCGTACGAAGATTTGTGCCAGATTTCGCTCAGATTGTCAAACCGCTGCAACAAATGGTGAAGCAAAGCGCACAATTCAAGTGGACTGAGATTGAGAAGGACGCATTCAGCAAGATTAAAACTGTTGTTGCTCATGCACCCTCCCTAAAAAGCCTGGATTTCGATAAAGATTTTATTCTGTATACTTTTGCATCTGATGATTCGCTAGCAGCCGTGCTTACTCAGAAGGAATATGGGGGGGATGAATTCCCAATATCTTTCATGAGCACTAGTCTACAAGGGGCCGAATTAAATTACCCGGCTATTGATAAACAAGCTTATGTAGTATTCAAAGCAGTGAAACAATTCAGGCCCTACATATTAAAAAATCGAACCAAGGTGATTGTCCCATACCCAGCTATGAGGTCCATTTTTGTACAAAAGGAGTTAGGATAAAGAAGGGGTAATTGGGTAACATCTCTTCAAGAGTATGACCTCGAGTTCAAGCCAGCTTCTATAGTTAAAGGGAAAGGGTTGTGCAGACTAATGGCTGAAAATGGAAACAGTGAAGAACATGCCTGGGAAGACGAAGCTGAGTTACATTTGATGGATGTATGTCCTCTATTCACAGCTCCCGAATCTTTGTATAGAGACCTCGTGCATTACCTTCAGACAGGATTGTTGCCAGAACATTGGAATTCTAAGCAAAAGAGAGCGCTGTGTCTCAAATTAGCCTCCTATCAAATTGTTGAAGGAATATTATTTAGAAAAAATTACGACGGAGTTCTTCTTAGATGCTTAGAGAAAGAATATGCGAAGAAGGTAATGACAGATTTGCATGACGGGCCTGCTGGGGGACAGTTTTCAGGAGATACTACAGCTCACAAAATTCTCAAAGCCGGTTACTATTGGCCCACGATTTTCAAGAATGCATATGCCCATGTCATGAAGTGCGACATTTGTTAAAGGGGTGGTGGAAGACAATCTAAAGCAGCCGCACCACTAAAGCTTGTGATGATCACGGAGCCGTTCGAGCAATGGGGGTTGGATATTATTGGGGAGATAAAGCCGAACTCTTCCCTAGAACACAAGTATATTCTGACCGCAACTGATTACTTCACTCGCTGGGTCGAATCCATCCTGCTACGCAAAATAAATGAGGACGCAGTCATCAGCTTCCTGTAGGACCATATTATGACCAGGTTTAGAGTTCCAGTTTCTTTAGTCTTTGATAATGCTACTTACTTTTCATCGATTAAATTAAGTGCTTTCACTCATGAGAAAGGAATAAAGTTTCATTATTCTACTAATTACTATCCACAAGGAAATGGCCTGGCTGAATCTACTAACAAAAATCTGATTAGAATTTTAAAGAAGACTGTGATAGAAAACCAGAGGAGTTAGCACTCAGTGCTACCAAACGCCCTTTGGGCCGATAGAGTCACCCCCAAGTCTTCGATAGGAGTGTCTCTATATACCCTTGTGTATGGTAAAGAATCCATTCTACCCCCCAATATCATGCTACCCTCTTCTATAATATCTCAAGAGTCTAGAGGGTCAAAGAATGAAGTCTTGCAAATGAGGATATATAATCTCCTGAAAGCAGAAGAGGCTCAATCTAAGGCCAAAGAGCACTTTAAGCAACAACAAGAGGTAATAAAGAGATGGTTCGACAAACACAAGGCAGGAAAAAAAGACTTTGAAGTGGGAGATTTGGTTCTCAAGTGGGACCACCCCCATGATGAGAAAGGAAAACACACGAAATTCCAGCAGTTGTGGGTAGGTCCTTTCCATATTGCGGCAAAGCTTGGCCCTTCCACTTATAAGTTGCAAGATCTACAAGGGTGGGAGGAGAACTTACCAGTAAATGGCTTAGTTCTCAAGCCTTATTTTTCCTGAGCTTTGTTTGTGTTCTCCCATCTTGTATATAAATAATCTGGCTTGGTCGTCTTTTTGAGTCATGAAGTTTAGTTTTGTTTTAGTTTAAATTTCTACCGATTTCAATAAAGGAGGAAAACCCGCGATTGCATGGAGAACATCAAAATTTTGGAATGATTAAAGTTCTTGGGTATAAGACTGTGTATTGTTGTTTGTCTAAAAAAACTTCTTCCAGTTTAGTAGTTTTCTCAAATAGCTATGTACGCATTGAAGTCCTACTTAACCCCTGTGAAATAAACCAGAATCAAAGAGTCTGGAATACTATTTTGAGGCTCCATCCACGTCACATTTAAAATGTCCTAGGGGGTGACAACAAAGGGCCCATGGAAAGGAGCAAGGNGGAAAGGAGCAAGGTAAACAGTATATTAGATACAAATGATCCCATGCCAAGAAATGAATGCCAAAAGGCAAATAAGAGTAAAAAAAAAAAAAAAAACTCCTATGAAAGCATTATATATCATAAGAAATGCGGAACCACTTAAGTATTAAATCACTGAAAGTTCCTCTCCGTCCGTGAGCTAAAACATGAATACACCTCTCACACAAAAGGACACTTGGGATAGAGGAGCCTGAATTAAAAATTCAGAAAGAAAGGCATGCAGGAGGACTCATATGAGAAGAACAAAAGTCCAAAAGCACAAAAAGTGCTAGAATGGCATGGGAATGAGGAACAATTGAATATTTCTATTTACCATATGCTACAATCCTGTGGTGTCCAAGCTGGCAGCCACCTGAAGACAGAAGTAACAATGAAATTCATCTTTCGTCCTCAAAAGAGTTATCTTGACTCGAAAATCCTGGTTTCCACTCTCCCAAATCAGACTATCATCAATGATTAAAAGTACATATATTTACCATTTGAGAAATCCAGATAGCTAGAAGAATTCAATAGGTTCGTGTGTTGTTAAACAGCCTGTCACTCAAGGAATAATCGTCCAGAGATCTAGGTTCACCAGGTAATCGCCAATTGTTGCAGCTGCAACTGTTCTCCCCAATTTTTTTCAAATTTTGGTCCCCTCCTCATGATTTAGTGTTGCTTTGAATCGTTTGAATACATGAATTTTTTTTGGTCATGCTTTAATTTTGGATGATTTTTGAAGATTAACTCTCGTCCTGTTTTCAGAAGTTGCTTGTGTTTGAAAATTGTTGTGGGTTGCAGATTTTGAGATTGGTTTTGCTAGTCGAAGATGAATTAGATCAATTGTTCTTTGAAAGGTCGTTGTTTCGGAGGTGAAACAGGTTTTTGACCGTTGTTGAATTTTAAAGCTGTTCCGAACACTTAATATTTTTTATTAATCGGGTGTCAAATTATCTTTGATCATAGGTTGTTGTATGTCTATCTTCCGTCGTTGCGGATCCCGAAGCAGTTGGGTACCCGATGTAAAGCGCTCCGCCCACCGATGCGTATCGGTCTTCTAGTCGATTGTCTGTAGCCTTTTCTCTTCCACCGTTACGGCTGTGCAAAGCATTTGGCTTCCGATGTCAATGTCTTTTCGATTTCTGATGGGAATTTTTCTCGCCCGCAACTTAGGTCATAACTCTTCTGACTCCGAGAGGCCTAAGAGTTTTTGCAGTACCAGTCGCCTGTTAAGACCCACTTATGCGGCTGTGAATGAGGCCACCTTGCCGATGTTAGCATTCTAAGCCGCCGATGAGTTTTTCGTTTTCCATCGTTGGTGATTTATTTTGAACCCGTAAGGTGGACGAGATAGTGGTGTCGGCGTTTGTTAAGTTCTCATAACAGTAATGCAGTATATCGGATTTCTTGTTGATTAGCGGTTTTGATTGATATAATTTGACGCTTTGTTTTAGAATGCAATCCCAATTAATGATGCACATTGATTGATTGCAGGTGGACTCAAGGAACTGTTCAGACTACCATGGCGCGAAGGCATAGCTGGGCAGTTTTGGCGAAGGTCGAACAGTAATTGGCAGAATCGCAAGGAGGGGAAGTGGAATAGAAAACAAAAGTAGTAGCGACAAAGGCGCGGACCTGAAAGATCTATCAGTTACTAAACGGATCATGAGTGCGTACAGAAAAATTAAAAATGGGGATATGAAACGTTTGGAGGGACCTAAAGGTCACACGTTTGGGGGCAGCCCAAGCGGTCAACTGTTTTAGTTGAAATATTGGAAAGTTAGAACTTAGAGGGGATTTCTCCCTCAAAAAACTTGTAAACTATTTCTTTTAAGAGGAACTATTTCGTTTTACAACCAGAAATTGCAAATTTTGCTTGTTGGAGAAAGTGCTATGTGGAATGTATCAATGTGGTTAAATGAGCGATGTTGAATGGGAACTATTTCGTTTTCAACTGTGTCTCAGTAACTATGAGAGCGTTCTAACTTCCTGAACCTATGTTCTTGTCTGAATGTTCTTTAGTATTCTTTGTGATGTTTTCCACTATGAGTAATGAGATTTCTTAATTGTTGATGAGCTATCTTATCATGTATACTTTTATTCATGTTTATATGTTTGGTTATAACAGCAGTTATCTGTGATTTGCCATAACACATGGACAGTGGTGCATTACTCATGAATTAATATCCAGCTCTCTAGAGATAGCTTAGTTAGTATTTACTTTCCTGCAATATATGTGATTTAGATGCTTGTGAGTTCTAAGATGAGAGGTAAGAACCTGCGCATCACATTGTGATTACTCCTTGCATCCTTTATCACCCTACATTGTTAAATAGGCACGTGCATTTCATACCTTAAGTTAAAAAAATACAAAAATATACATGGTGGACCGGGCCGCAACCGGTAAACCCTTTTTGTTACTTGACCTATGGTAGCCGGACCGCAAACCGGACGGATTCCCTACACCGAACAGTCACGGGCTAGTTGGGAACATTGACTGGAGAGAATCCCTTGCTGTTGTTGCCTACGAATTTCTAGGCCTCAACAACTTCGAATAAGACCATCATAGTCAGGCTCAATCACTCCATCTCCTAGGCTCAGTCACTCCATCTCCAAGTGCATAAGATTTGAAGGAATAATTGAGTGTTTTCATAACCTCTTCAAAAATTTTGAGGCAGATTCCACCATAGCTTAAGCTCCTCCCGTTTTCAGCTACAACCGAGACAAATTTAGTGAACTCTGTCTTCCAAGGCACACCTATTTTCAATTCTATTAATTTGATGGGAGCTGAACTCATAGAAGGAGATGGTGGGGGAATTTTGCAATGCATGTATCTTCTGATAAAACGTGAAAAGAAGGAAAGCAACCGAAAGTCTCGAAAATCCCACACCCGCCATGACGATGACGATGCGTTTAGTTGGGATCATGGACCAGATCTAGCTTTTGCAACTTGATATAACAAGACGCTGCACAGCTAGGCAGCAAAGTCAACCATGCAATTCCGAGGAGTTCCTTTAACTTGGGAAATATGCCGAAATGTCAATGGTTGATACCCCAAACGATCGTTCAGATATTTTTCTGTGAATGTTCCAGCGTTGTGGAACTATGCCTAAAATTCATCAGCCTCGCTTTTCTGGCGAATTTTTAATAAAATAGGTCACAATTGTTATTTCATAAATTTTGCAATTTCAGCAATCTTTCATCATCTTTATTTTAAAAATTTTGCAATTTCGGGAATCTTGTTGATTATATGTTCTATACTAAATCTTCGATTTTAAAACTATCCAAATCGGTCTCAAATTGAAATTTGATCACTCAAAATTATAATTTCAAATTTAGCAGGAGTTAGTTTACTGAATTGCAATTGATTGAAAGTGTTTTGGTATCAAATTTCAATTTCAGCAGGATTTAGTTTGCCGAATTGCAATTGATTGAAAGTGTTAATGCTTATACTTTTCCACTTTGATGTGACTATTTTTTTTAGTAACTTACTTCACCGACGTCACTCAAAAAATATTGAAGCCTATATTTTACTTGTATGTTTTGAAATTTTCAAGTGTTCTAGTGACGTGTGATTAGAAAAATAAGTCGAGATCAATTTTCGTTTTCGTTGTGTTAAAATATTAATGAAGAATGTTCTGTGAACCTTCCACAATGAATTAATCGACAAATTAGTGTATCTTAAATTTAAATTTGGATTTCGTTAGTATTTGAAATATATTAATTTGGGATATATGAATGACAAGTAAATTTGGATTTAATATGTATTTGAAATATATGAATGAATGATAAGTATGGAAAGGTTTTGAAAATATAAAGTATATATATATATATATATATATATATATATATATATATAGTTTTTTCTAAATTTCATTGGAATTGATTTTATTAAAAAACTAATAAAAAATGAATAATTATTAAAAAAAAATTAAAAATAACTTGTTGAGTTATGTATGGATAACTTACACATGATGTCTGAATAATGGGTAACACTTAACTTCTGACCTATAACCAACCTAAATCCAAATCCTAGGCTCTATCGAGCATCGAGAGGGATCAAATCTCCAAAGATGCAAACCTCTCCTTGAATAGCTAGTTTCCTCCAATGCCTGGAATTCATTTATGAAGGAGAAAGTTGAGCAACAAGCATATTTACAATGCAACTAGTGAACCCTTGTGTTAATATGAGACATCAACCCTTATGTTAATATGAGACATCAGTCAATTATAATTGTGAATATCAAATATGGCTTTCTCATCTTCAAATTTCAAGATTTCACTAAAACTTTTTCAATCTATAATAAAACCTTTTACTAATAATAATATTATATTATACAATACTATATTATACAGTACTTTTCACATACATTCTTAAAACAAAACAATGCTCATTAGTTATTGAAAAAAATAATAATACCTAAACACTATGTAATTTGGAAGTATTTAAACAAATATAGATTCTCTTCTTAGCAAACAATGAATATCTAATTCATCCTTCCATTAAACAGAAACTCATGTATTTAAATTGTGTACCATTAGTTATTGAAAAGAATAATAATACCTAAACACTATGTATTTTGGAAGTATTTAAACAAATATAGATTCCCTTCTTAGTAAACAATAAATATCTAATTCATCCTTCCATAAAACAAAAACCAAAGTAATTAAACAATGAATATCTAATTCATCCTTCCATTAAACAGAAACTAATGTAATTAAATTATGTACCATTTGAGCGAGAATTGTGTACCATTTGAGCGAGTAAACAGTACACAAGGCACTTGCCAGTTGGATTGTAATTTGTGTACCATTTGAGCGAGTAAACAGTACACAAGGCACTTTCCAGTTGGATTGCGAGACGTGTATTTTTAATTTAATTAAGACCTCTCTATATTATGAAAAAAAATGCCTTGAGATTTCAAAAGTTTTCTTTGAGGAAAAAACCTTAATAGGAATTGTTTCTAAATTATGAGAAAAAATGGCTTTATTAGGGATTTCAAAAGGATTAATAAGGGATTTCAAAAGTTTCCTTCGAGGAAAAGACATTAATTGGGATTAACAATCTACCCAGTTTTATAGAGCTAGAATCTCCATAAGGTAGAAGCCCGTCACAATTCACAAACAACATGATAAAAGTCAATATGATAAAAGCAAGACATTGAGAGAGAGCTATATTTTAATAAATTAATAGGTTGTGCAACTAAGCAGTATTAATGACAGTAACAAAGTTTAATATGATCAGATATCATGATAGCTTTTATCAGAGCTTTTTTAAACCAATAATATATATATATATATTTCATTTAAGAAGAAATAGAAAATATTTAAACCTTGGCGATGCTTTGTCAGTGCCCTCGACAATCTCAATTTTTTTATTACAAATTGAACCATGAGAAACATGGATGCCTTGTTTGAGAGAGTACCAACTGCCAACCGTATGATCTGTATCGATTAAGCGCAGACTGTGGAGATAGATCGATAGTTTGACATAAATTAATAAGCATTGAATTCATTAAGCGCAGGCTCTGGAGATAGATCGGTAGGTTGAAAGACACCCGGCAATAATTTAGGATTACTTTACTATTGTTACCTATGTCTGCTATCAGTGCCAGCTATGGCAAAAAGGCAGCAGAACAGAACAGAGCATGAAAATAAGACATCGCAGTGGTGGGAGGAGGATATCGCAGGGTTATGGCTGGGCGGGAGGGGGAGCTNGCTATCAGTGCCAGCTATGGCAAAAAGGCAGCAGAACAGAACAGAGCATGAAAATAAGACATCGCAGTGGTGGGAGGAGGATATCGCAGGGTTATGGCTGGGCGGGAGGTGGAGCTGAAGAGATATTTGAATATGAAAGCTGGCATTGCATTTTGATTTTTTTTAAACATTGTTCATATTGTAGTTGAAAAGACAAACATTCTTCACATTTCTAGCTCTGTATTCCCGAGTCTCTTTGCTCGAGCATATAGATCAGCTCTGTATTGCCCAGTTTCTCTCTGTTGGAGCATTTAGATCAGCTCTGTATTGGCCAGTCTCCCTCCCTCTTTTGGAGCATTTAGATCTGAGGTGTATTACCTCTTGGTGTTGTTTATATAATAATACACATTTTTTTATTTTCTTGCCGACATAATATAAGTTACAAGATCTTCACAAAGGTTACAACATCTCCCTCATACTCCACAATATATTTTTTTTCCGACATCATATAGACAAACATTACATCCACAAACGTTACAAGATCTCTCGAATACTGAGTTGTACCTCTCCACACAATAATAAATATAAATTTATGTGACATTTTATTAATTCTGTCTTGGCCATGTGGCAAAGTGAAATACTCTAAATTATATGATAAACTAATTTACTTTATGAATTTAAACATAATAAATATATATTTATGTGATAAATAAATAATTTTATTATTTATTGTATAATTTTTTATTCGCTATTTATTATGATGATTGTTATTAACATTTATTAACGTCATTTTTAATCTTTCAAACTTTTAACAAGGTAAGAAATTACTTGGGCTTGTTTAGAATTTGATTTATGTATTTAATTTTTTTTAAGAGAAGCATATGTGAAATTGCCATAGTTGTGTTGAGTTAAAAGGATAGGAAGGTCAATACTATAGCAAATATTTTGAAATGTTGATATTATGAGGCCATTAACCATACTTCTACAAAGCACATCAAATTCAAAGAAGAATGCATCTGGTCTTCACTTGCCAAACTGCGAAAATTTAGTAGAAAAAATGCTGGTACAGTTCTTCATTTGTTCTATCCTCCTATATATTTGATTGGGAATTCAAATGTAACAATTTACTCCTTGTTAGAACCCATATCTTCCCAAAATAGAAGAGGCTCGTCATAGATTCTTCAAAAACTATTGGTAGCAATACTAGATATGAATTGGATTGGATTGATTTTTTATCTCAAAATGCCCACCAAATGATGATTCTAACCCAACACTAGAGGAAAGATTCTTCCTCAGTCTTTTAGGTTTTACCTTTGAGGTCTCTCCTCCAAATTTTACTGTCGGTTGGTTAGTAGAATGGGTGGTGCTTACAACACCACGGGGTGGGACAAAAGGAATGAATCTTCCCTTACCTTTATTACCTCTAGTTCTAATGCAACAAATCAACACTCTTTAAACAAAATAATTGGAAATTCTTGCTTTCCTACTTCCTACATCTAGTATGAAGTACTACAAAAAAAATCAATATGAAATCAATCTAAAATAAACAAAGCTAAAAAGACAGTTCAAAATAAAACATACCAACACAACAAGAACACAACAAGCTCTTGGATAAACCTACTATATAGTGGATGTGCCGGGTTGTTACACCAAAGAAATCCCTATGGTGAGAACATATTTTCATCTTATCTCTTCTCCTCCTCCGAGTCTCAAATGTTGTAAAACAAGAAAAAAACACACTTCAACACTATCCCTTTAGCACCTCCCCAACAATGGTGCCAAAATGTTAGTCAAATTATATGGTAATAATTATGATAATTTTATCATCAATCCAAGTTTGTAAACTTACAAGGTGCAAGGAAAAATATATGCATACAAAGTTTCTAAAGTGATTCAAAACCTACTAAATGAACTTATCAAACCTTGCACATCTAATTGTATACTAAAATCATAAAGCAAATCTAAATACGCTCTTCTTAAACAAAGACTTCAAACCAATACTATCCAACGTGAGTTGTTAAGTAGAAACCCAGGTTGGGTTAGCCAACAATACTCTGCAAGATTCATTTTGTTTATATTGATCTCAATAAATTAATTATAAACTATCACCCCATTGCAATTTCTCATTTTTTAAATATCAAAACTATAAACTACAACCTAAATTAAATCTATAGGAAACTAGTATTTGCAGAAAGTATTTAACTAGAGGAAATGTAGGAACTAACTCCAAACACTGTATAAACTCTATTATAGGAAATTCAATGTCTTCAAAAGCAATGATGAATTCGTAACAAAAATCAACATGAAATTATGCACACATTAATTTGTGAGAGTGCACATAAGTGGGGAGTGTTTCTAAGACAAAGGGGGGGCTTCTTTCTCTAAAAAACATGCCTGTAATATACAGGAAACTATGAAATACAAAGACTTGAAATACATAAAAATATGCTTTCAATTAATTTAATGAAAGAGGTATAGTAATTGTCTGAGTCTCTTCTCTATGATCTCACAATGTAATTTCTTAACTTCTACACTATGATATATGTTGATAATTATAGAGATTACATTGAATAGTAACTTGCATTGATAATTATAGAGATTACATTGAATAGTAATGCATTGCAAGTTAATGTTGTGTTATAGGAACAGATCCAAAGATGTCGCTATGAGATTACAATATGAGAACTATATTGATACAAACTTAGGATAAGTAGTTATAACATGACAATTATGGAAAAAAGATGATATATCGTAATCGAGCGGTTTCGTGACCGAAGGCATGAAATCACCTTCCCAAAATCGCCTACTGTAGAATTTCTTTGATCGAATCCAACTCTGGAGTTAGTGGATCAATGATAAGGTTTCAGGCTGAGTTGGACTATGTGACAACATCTCGTTGTATTTCCTTACAAAACCCATGTCCCCCTTTTCGTCCCATGAAACTCATGTGAAAGAATAGAATGAAGCAACAAAAACACTATAGGGAGTTGATTGCCTTCTCATTATTAAGAGCATATTAAATAGGAAATGGAAAACAACAATACTATGGGCAAATACCATAGGTGAGTAAATACCGTGGATTATCTAACTCGCTAAATTAACTATGGGTGAGATTACACTCATCAACACACCCCCTTAATCTCAATTGGTAGTACATCATCAGCACTGTCTATGCCTAAAGATGCCTGCTGGTCTATGTCTCAGCTAGGCTTACATTTCATTCAAAAAACTTCAACTTGACTTTCTTCCTTGAAGTGTACTTGGAATTCTTTTTCTTTGTCTTCTATATCTTGATGCTAAGTAGTTGATCTTCCTCATCTTTTGGAACATAGTGCAAGTCTTCATCTTCTATTTCAACATGATTCTTCTCATTGTCATCTTTACCTGCATACTAAAAATTTTTGATAGAAAAAATATGAATATATTTCATCTTTTCTTAGAGAGCATTCACATGTTGGTGTTGCTCATCAATGAAAGCTACTTGATCATTCTCATTGACTTCTTCATTTGCTTGTACCCACTATGCATCCTTCATGAATTCTTCAAACATTGTGGGATGAGAAGAAAACAGAGCATATTGTAGATGCTCATCAGGAGCCTGCTCATAGATCTCCCTCAAACTTCTGGTTTTCTGGTTTTGGGGTGGACTGCATAATGTTGTTTCTTTTGTGATGTTATCAACCGGTTGTTGCTCATTCTCAACAACTATTGCAGCTTCTATGCTGTTATCAACTGTCTCTTGCTCAAAGAGACTATCACTCACATCATTGAGTACCGTTGCAATGACAGGTTTGCTTTCACTGTCATCAAACATAATTGGATGAACATCATTTCCTGGGTTTACGTGATCACTAGCTACCTCATAGACACAGTCATCTTGACCATCTTCCACTTCAGTGTGGGATTCCTAGCGCTCTGCTTGACTTACAAAGTCATCTTCCTCTACCGTTGGTTCCTCACTGAAGACTTCTTTCAGTGTATCCCATGCTCTCTTTGGAGTATTAGCTTCTACAATGTAATGAAATAGGGAATAGTCTATATTGTCTTGTATGAGACATAAGGAAACAACTTGCCTTCTTTCTTTTTCAAATTTTGTCAAAGCATTAAACTTTTCTGGATCAATGGGATCCTCTTCAACTATGAAGTGCCACAAATCTTGTAATTTTAACACATTAATTACTTTGATTTCCCATACATCATAGTCATCTCCATTAAAGCTCTGCCATAAACCTTGTGGTGTTAAGATATTTCTTACCTCTTCAAATTCTTCTGGGACTGCTTCAGGTAGCACCATTTTCAAGAATAGATCTTCTTTTCTAGATCACAACCTTCAATAAGATTGGATGATCAATCCATCCTATCTCCAGATGCCCTTTTTTTTTGACAAAAAATCTAGTTCGAGAGTTCATCGTGCCAGCTTCCAGCATTTGCGAGAAATTGAGAGAAGGCAGTAGATTTGAAATGAAAAGGATGATTTGATGGGTGCATATCTGGAGAGCATGCAATTGTGTGAGAGATATAAATGATAGAGCTCCCTCCACCAAGAAAGAGATTGCAGATTGGGAGCAAAGATCTAGAAAAATAAAAAAATCCAACTCAGAGGCAGCTGGATCCATAATGGTGCTTCAAGAACATGCCAACTATTGCATAAAGTCTTGATCCTATAACTTCATAGATCATGACAATTAGTAACATTCAATTTATTCAAAATAAATGAAGAGATCACTATTCTGGGAAAGGATTAATACCTTTATGCTTGAGATGTCATTCTTGGACAAAATATGGAATAATAGGCTCATTAAGGTGATAATATAGAGGAATAATGGCTAAAAATGTGGTCCTTAGGTACTTCCAAAAGTGTCAAAATAGAGACTCTGTAGTACAATATCTATATAATATAACATAGAGAAACTAATTTGTTTCCCATTAGCGAGATGATGAGATATCATAGTAACAAACAAGCTTAAAACCACTTTGCTTCCTCTGAATGAAATGCATGTATCCTCAATTGGTCTTCCCTCAACTGGAACACACTAGGACAAGTAATATCATCACTAATGAACCACTGAACATACCTCAACTAAGTGTCAGATTGAACACCAGGTGGTAAATCGAGAAAATGGAGAAAGTCCTTCCTCCTCCTAGATAAACTTGTAATAAAGTAAAAATCCTCCTTTGTTGGATGGTATGAAATATATGGACCAACCCTAAAGGAATCTCTATCATGATCCCATTACTGGATCAAATATGTCAATATCTCCATCTGGTTCCTGAGTGACTTAGCCTCCTCATAAAACTTAGGGCATGTCAACCTGAAATAATAGATGGTGAGTATCATTAGAAATAATTTAAGGAACCACAACCCTCTCGTTCTTCATTGTCATCCACACTCGATTGATGTTATATGGGTCAACTTGTGGCGGCTTTGTTGGTACTTCCTATCCCTAATTTACATACAAATTACATCATGAATCATATTAATTTAATACAAAATAGGTAAATGAAATATTTATAAAAATTTCTTTCAATTTTTTTGGAGTCCAACAAACAATTTCATGAACAGTGCATCACTTTTAAAATAGGTGCATCGGAAATGGTGTTCCTTATTTTACATAAGAAACGTAACCGGTGCTCATGATTCTATTTATACACACTGGAAAAGTGTGACTAAAATGTTAATAAAAATGAAATTAAATTCAAAACAATAAAAAATCAAATTAGTTCTCCTACATCCCTCCAATACATCAATAATGATGTCGAATGGGTAGCACCATTAATGGTTCTCAACATAACAACGCATTAATAAATGCACCAACATGTTCTAGGTTGTATAGTTCACTATATGATGTCGATGTGTTTAATATACATCTAGCACTGGAACTAGTGCACCACATAACGCATTGTTTAGTAATTAGGGTTTATATTTTTATGTTAGAAGTGGTGTGCTAGCTAATGCATTGGTAAGTTATAGTGTTTCCAAATTTTAGATTTGTCATCGGTGTGTAAAATATAAGGAAACGCCACAATAACTTTAAGGTGTGCTAGTAAATGCACTACCAAAAGTGCATTAGTGTACGCATCGATGAGTTGTTGGTTTTGTGTATAATATATGAAGTCGATGGGTCTAATATACATATACATATCTAACGTAATGTGTGAACAAGTGCATCAAAAATGGTGTGGGACATAACTGACCATTTGACAATTAGTTTTCTTTGTTTTACATTATATGGTTTTCAAAGTTTAAATTTATTATAGTTTCATATAATTTAATGAGATGCACTGACAATGGTGTGATGATACCTGCAATATACTACGACACATGATCACATGCTCCGTAAATGAGGTGTGCATTTATAACTTTAGGTGCATCGTGCATGGCACATATAATCCATTGTGTGTTGTGTGAAAGGCACATACTAAGGATAACGTGATCTACAAACACATCATAAAGTGTTGCATTCCTATCTCTTGTTACGCACCAACAAAACATTTTTAAATCTTTTAGAATTCTACTCCTACAAAGTCGAATTTTAAAATTTCATCTGCTGAAATTTTTAAATTGGAGGATAAGGATTGATTTAACTGGTCTTCGTCCACGCTGATGAGGCATGGTTGCGATGTACATGGAAAATGAAAAAATCCAAGGTTGTTTTGAAATTCCAAATTGATCACTTGGATGCACATAAACTGATAAGTAAAGTGGTATGGGAACAATGTGACATGGGGCCTTTTTCTATATGCTTCACCACTAGTGCTTGTACCTAGGTCTCTACATAAGCATTGTAACCATGAAAAATATATTTTTATGGTATTTTTTCTTTTATATTTTACCCTAGCTCGGTGCATCATTAACTGCTACGATGCATAGGTGTATATATTTCAATAAGACACATTTACTGGTAAAAAGAAATGCATTGATGTGTTTATTATAAATAAAGTGATTCCATAATAATTTATTTTTGAAAATTAGTCAGATGGTGCGCTTGTATAAAAACACACCAGTGTGTCTATATGCATGATGCACACTGCTAGTTTTGTTTTTTTAAATGAAAATTAAATTTACAGGACATAAAATGCATCTGTGCCTACTATTAAAAAAAGGCACTCCGACGGTAATTTTTTATAAACATCCTATAAATTGTTGATTTTTTTAAAATTGTAAGCTTGTGTGCTTATCTCTTTGTTATTGGCATCGATGATTTCATTTTTTTTGGTTGTAATTTTAAAATCAAATTTAAATGGTTGGACAATTCAACTCTCTTGTGATCCTATGTATGTTAAAGTGCATCAATGCATTTATATATAAGAATTACATTAGACACAAAATATATGTGAAAACTTTCATCTCTTCACCTTAACTATAAACAGATAAAAACAATTTTTATGTTGGAGGTTCCGCTAAAACTTCTGCTAGAAGGTGTTTTCCTTGTAGTATATTTTTTTTATTTTTGAAAATTAGTTCAATTTGTTTTTCTCCAAAAGAGAATTATCATAATAAAATATTGGTTATATATGACACAATAGATGAGAGGGACATATTTTTATATATTTTATATAAAACAATAATTAATCTTGATAATGTGCATAGGGATATTACATCATTAGAGATAAATAATAACCAAATAATACTATATAAAATAACACAGACGAAGACCAACAATACAATTTAAGAACCAAATAATACTATAACCATTAAGACCAACTAAAAACAACTAAAACCAACAATATTGAAATTTTATAATAAATATCAAACAATAATTTTATTAAAATTAATAGTTACATATAATATATTAAAATTTGAAGCCCATATGTGTGTGATATCTCTGGCGACATATGTCCCTCTTTTCGGCCACCGCAAAGAGCACATGTCTCTCTTTTGGACACCCATCGAGACAACGCACCTCTTCAGCATATACAAGGATCTTTGCGTGTGGGAGAAGTTTTCTCTGTCACTTCGGCTCATGCGACCTAGGCTGGCGAAGGTTCATCCTCCCAGGTGCATTCATGGCTCTGCAGTGATCGTTAATGCTTACAGGTACTTGGAATGACAGGCGTCTTATTCAGAACGATGTCGAGTTTTATGCCTTGGCTAGAAGCATTGTTGGGTTTGTAGTGCAGTGGGAGGTTTGCAATGTATTTGTTTCAGTGCGCTCAAGGTTCAGTACAAGAAAGAACGCTCCCCTGTGTATTGGTTTTAGGTTCAGGTTGGCACCCATGTCCTAACAGAGAGGAAATCCTAGACGAGCTAGCTCCGGGAGAGGAAAATCCCAGCGGGGTTGCAGTGCTCAGACCCCGACGGACTATGAACCTCACATCTCCCCGCACGTTCTTGTTTTGGTGGAAGCCTAGGAAAATCGAGTCCTCAACCACAAGCTCTCGACGGGTGAGGAGGGCAGCCAAATTAACCACTACTGGATGATGAAGAACATGCTCTGCAACCTAGCGGAGGACATGCTCAATAATTGGTCTGAGGCTCGGATAGTTGTTCACTCCATGAAAGCTAAAATTGTAGAGATTGACACCCAACTTACATTCATGGACAACTCCTTTGCATGGAAAGGCACGGCTAGCATCTCTAGTTTGAACGTGCGCAAAGCTGGGGGGTGTGCTCAGTGTGGAGGTGCTAGTGGCAGTGAATCTAGTGGTCAGGCTCTCACTAGTCTCGGTGGTAGTAGTAGCGCAACTTGCTGCTCTACGAAAGCTCCCCGTGTCAAACCTTTTCTGGTTCCCTCTATAGTGGAGCCTCTCCTCAAGCGTCTGAAGGATTCATCGGCCCAGCAGCCGCTTTCTCTTTCTCTGGCCCTGAATGCCGCCACCACCTCGCCTACTCTGTCATAGGAAGAAGCATGGGCCTGCCCCATCACTGAAGAAAACCCTCCAGTTTAATGATCATTTCAACCAGGTTTTTTGGTCAAGTCTCTAGTGGCTTTTGGTTAGTTTTAAGAATTTCTCATGACACTGTCTATTTTTATTTCTGTCGGGAAAATCTTCAGCTATGCTCATATATAGGAGCTAGTCATTTTTATTATGGATTACTGTAATTAAGTCTCTCAGTCATGGACATATTAATCGTGAATATGGTCAGAAGGCTATTATTTTTTGAGAGGCTCTGGAGGGGGTTTTGCCTCCTTCAATCTCAGGTAGCCAAGTTAACTTTCTGTAATTTTTTTGCCTCTGTAATATAATATATCTTTGCATCTTACAAATATATATATATATATATATATATTAAAATTTGAAAGCAATAGTTGCATATTATGATATATTGAAATATATCACAATAAAATAATGTAGAGTACAAACATAAAATGTGATTCTATTTGAAATACTGGTCAAATAAAACAATGATTATAATTTATGATACTTAAAATTGAATTTTAAAAGCAATCATTGACTTAATTTGTAAAACAGTTTGATAAGTCAAAAGTATTTGACTTGCTCTCACAACTTGTTGTTCATAACTATGTAGATCCACTATGATTTATGGAATACTTCAAAACTATGGTAACTTGATCGTGCCATTTTCTGAGGCCAACAATAACCAGCTTGTTGTAGGCCATTTAATGTGGTGGCAGTAGGCATGTCCCCTATTGGATCTCAAGCTGTGGAGGAAATCCCTGCTGCTGTCACGTTAAATGGGCTGTAGCAGGTTGTTTATTTTTTGTCTTTTTGTGATATGTTGAGTAAATTGTTTTAGAAATTTCTTTCACTAGATCATCATAGATGGGATGAAATGCCTACAAAGAAACATCCCATCAGTATAGAGAATAATTAAAAAAAAGAAACAAACAGAATGAAAATGGTCATGAATAGTATTTTCCCCTGATCCTTGATTCATTTAATTGAAATCAAATCACATGACCATATATGAATTACTTACAAAACCCCATTAAAGGGGTTGAGCATTTGGCCCAGGAAGGTGATGTTATTGCAATGATTTTCCATGAGGGATAACATGTATGGAAGTTCATCTATGATGGAACCTAACTCACCTCCAAACAAAGCTTTTTAATAATCATCATTTTTGTTTATATCTATTAGTCTCCCTTGATCAATTCCTAAGTTCACTATCAAATAGCTACTAACGAAGGATCCATTCTTGATTTCAATTTTTATGTCTTGCCTTTCCAATACATTGCTGAGGTCGTTGAAGGCTGGTTCTAAATGTGGGGCTATTAGAATAACCGATAAATTTGTTGTATAACATGAATAAAGAATTTCCGCAACAAAATGCCACGCTATGACGACTACTCACCCCAAAACAATTTTAATATCATCTACAAATCACAATTCAATATTATTCTGATCATAATCTTTTCTTTGTCTACAAGCCTCTCACTCAGAAGAAAAAAAAAGTAAGAACGAAGGAAAATCATAAATTATGTGATATGGAAAAAATTGCAACATTGATTTGTGAATAAACTGGAAAATCCTAACCTAACAGAAACATAGATTTCTATATTCACAACGCTATTAAAGTAAGAATTAGGGATTTGATTCCTTATATATATTTTGTTTTGATTGTATAATGATCAATTATAGAGAGTAGATTACTAAAACTAGGGGGAATTCTCACTTGCCTCTCTTAGGGGAATCCTTCAACTAAGCAAATGTATAATTACATTGGTTTACTTCTTTATATGGATTTTGTCCTCTTAGGAATTTTCTAGTGAAAGAACTTTCTAGTAAGCCTCCTAAGAAATATTTATTTCACACTATATCTAGTTTGTATCCCTTATCTAATGCATATTATGTCAATACATAACAACCTATCTATAGAAGTTGAGTGAGGGTAGGGGGGCCTAACACCAATTCTCAATAAAACAATTAACTTTATGAACAAGGGTTCCTATGGAAAGGAATGCTCCTAGAATCTTTGAGGCAATGCTACAATATAAAGGTGTTTAATGAACTTTATGAACAACGGTTCTTATGGAAATGAATGCTCCTAGAATCTTTGAGGCAATGCTACAAGATAAACATGAGTAACCCCTTTTTCAACATTTGGATTAAATTTATATCATTCAACTAGAGGAATTTTGAGATCTAAAATGGGGTTCATGAGGAAAATAATAAAATAAAAGTTATACATTTTTAAAGATTTTATTTTGTTTTGTATATTTACTCAAATTTCAACTCTTAACATTAATTGGATAACATTATTTTAAATATTTTTGTGTTGAATGAGTAACCACTAAAGTTACTTTTGGTATAACTGGATACTCAAAATGATTGATATTTTTTTCCAAATTTAATTCAATTTCTTTCTTGATAAAAATAGATAATACATAAAATAATAATACATATTTTTAATTAAAAAATTAATAATAACTAAAATCAACAACCAGAGGCGGAACTAAGGTCAGGGACCCCTTTGGAGAAAGGTTGGAGGACCTTATATCGCAATGGGGCCTCTCAGATATCAGACCGAAAAACAACACCTTCACTTGGAGCAATAAACGGATCGGACCCGACCACATTGCAGCTAGGTTCAATCGTTTCCTTGTCAGCACACATCTCCTTAATTCTTACCCTAAATCAAAATTGTTGTGCACGGCTATCTCAGATCACAAGCCTATTTGTCTTTTATTTTCACCCTTGGAAAATCTGGGGCCCCTCCCCTTTCGTTTTAACCGTCTTTGGCTAGAGTTTGAAGGAGTTGAGGACATCATCACTAATGCCTGGCACTGCTTCATCCCAGGCTCTCCAGCATACTCATGGGAGCAGAAATTAAGAAGGGTAAAAGCAGCCCTAAAATCCTGGGCAAATTACCACTACCATGAGCCTTCCCATCAGAAAGCAGAAATTATAAAGAACATGGAAGCCCTCCAAGCGGAAATGGAAGAAAGGGAGATCACCAAGGAGAATCTTATTAAAGAAATAGAACTGGAAACAAGCCTGCAGAAAATCTTAAGGCAAGAGGAGGACAGATGGAGGCTCCGATCATGTATCATCTAACTCAAAGGGGGATATCAAAACACAAAATTCTTTCAAAATCAATGCAAAGATAGACAGTGGTGGAACACTCTGCAAGAGCTCAAATCTAAGGACGGTTCATTCACCACGGGTTAAGCAGCAATCAATATGGAGGTAAGAATTTTTTTTGAGAATTTGTAAAATGATGAGGAATATGTCTCGCAAGATTGTATGGAAGAAATGGTTTGAGATATCCCAGCTCTTATCAGTCCGGAGGAAAGCTCTAGGCTTGGATCCCCCATCTCAAAAGAAGAAGTCAAGAAATCCATATGGTCCTTACACCCGGATAAATCCCCACGCCCTGATTGCTTCCCTATCTGCTTCTACAGAACCTTCTAGCCCCTTATAAAAAAGGATTTGATGTGTCTCATCTCCTGGATGGCGAAAGGCAATATGGGAGGAGCCACCAACTCCACCTTCCTGGCTCTTATCCCTAAAGAGGAAAACCCCTCCTCCATCAAAAAGTTCAAACCCATTTCTCTCTATAACGCCTCTTGCAAAAAAAATTCAAAAGTTCTATGGAGGAACCGAATCTGATTGTCTGTTAGTCGAATCCGACTATCATTGTAATAATGAGATATGAATAATAATAATATATTGGATGATGGGTAAAATGTACAATAAGCTTGACTTATATAGGCTTGAGCATGAAGGGTTACACCCTTTCATATAATTAACTAATCTATTTTAATAATTTATTTTATATTCATTACATTGCCACTCCCTTTAAGGAAGCTTTGTCCTCAAAGCTTAAGTATTTTCCTAGTGTCGTTCTTCATTCTAACTTGGTGTCGGTATTAGAATTGGACGAGGTCTCTTGTGCAGAGACTTGCACTTCCTTTCCATTGATGATTTTGCACCATATTGTCTCATTGTTCCTACATTTGTGACCAAGGGTCTAATCATCATCGCATCGACGACATATGTTTTTCTTCTTTTTATTTTTATTATCAGAGTAACCCTTATATGACTTTGATCTATTTTCCATTTCATAGGCATGATTGATTTTTGTGGCATTGATGGCCGAGAGACCAAGTATCTACACAGTACATACATTGAGTCTCTTTTTCTTATTGATAATGGCTATCGTCTTTTGTTTTTATTCCTTCCAATTTGCGTTCTGCGGCTTTTTCTTACGTCTTGCTACTTCTACATTAGGTATGTCATGTAACTTTAACTCTTTTTGGAGGTGTG
Organism: Pseudotsuga menziesii; assembly: GCA_001517045.1. Taxonomy (NCBI): domain Eukaryota; kingdom Viridiplantae; phylum Streptophyta; class Pinopsida; order Pinales; family Pinaceae; genus Pseudotsuga; species Pseudotsuga menziesii. The sequence continues at coordinate 158,029 of LPNX010364166.1, read as the reverse complement.
GTTTAAGACCTCCTAAATAGGTTTCGAGTCTTTTCTTGTCAAACAACCCAAATACTCGTGTCGATAAGGATTCCCATTGATGTGTGAATTCCTCAACATTTCCGACTTGTTGTAGTTTGGTAAGTTTACTGAAAAATTCATCTTCTTTGATTCCTTGAAACCTATTAAAAAAAACATTTTTGAACAAGTTTTAGGTGTAGGTAAAATTATCTCTCTTCCACCATAAGTACCAATTATAGGCGTACCCTTCCATATGCATTGACGCATATTTCACCTTCTCCTTGTTAGATTGAATGTTTAAATGTTGAAGTATTCTTCTACTTTGTTTAGCCAAGGAACTCATTCGTCTTCACTCCCATTGTATTTCGACAACTCTATTTTTTCCTTAGGTGGGTGCACTTTGTAAGGGCGACGTTGATTTCCTTTTTTCTTATGGTTTGATGGTGGCTCGGAACTGCTGGATGATGAAAGTGACATATCTGAATTGCTTCATTGTTGGCGGTGATTTTTAGTTTTTTTTCTTCTCTACTATCTTACTTATAGCGTCTATTTTGCTGTTTAATTGTGCCTCCATATCTGGCAGTACTTGTGTTTCTATATCTTGCTTAAGCATCACATTGTTAATCTTTATTTCTTTTTGTAATTCTCCTTGATTCTTTGTGAGTGTCTCCTGGGTGGAAACATGAAATGAGGCATCTAGCATGTCTGGACTGTTGATGTGGCCCGGACTAGGTATGAACCTTTGTAACATCTCGATTAATGTATTATGGTTCTGCATCATGGTGCTCATGTTCTGTGTTATGGTGTTTATGTTTTGCACCATGATACTCATCTTGTCATCTAAGTCTTTTTGTTTTTTGTTCAGGATGTCAAGTTTGTCATCGAGCCTTCTTTCTAGTACCAAAACAAGATCGTTTTTTAGTAATGTATTGTTATTTTGCATATTTTCCTTCAAGCCTTCTTGGTTAGCGACAAGGGAATTAATGTCCTTCTTCATTTTTTCGATCTTCTCTTTCAGTTCCTCCATGGTCTTGGACCTTTTATGCGGAGGTGTGTATTTACACTCTATTTTGGATAATAATATATTAATTAATTAATTAATTAATAATATTATTAATATTTTTTTTTATAAACTATATTATAGTTTGTATATAGTTTTTTTTTAAACAAATATTATAATAATAAATATAATATTTTATTTTTTTTAAATATTTTATTATAATATATTTGAAATTAATATTATATTATAATGTTATATTATATTATAATATTATATTTAAAATAAATATTATATTTTTATATTTTTTTGTTTGTTTCTTGTGTAGGTCGTTGTGGAGGTGGGAGCAAGGCAGTGCGGATGAGGCAGCGTAGAGGTATAGCGCAGAAGGGAAGATGGAGGAGGGATGGAGGTGATGGGAAGGAGGAGGCCGAAAAGGGAGGGGGAGAATGCAGGAGAGGAACTGCACTGAAGTGACGTGGGGATGATGGAGGAAGTGCGGGGAGGAGGGTGGCTGGGGAAATGCGCAAGGATAGGCACGAGGTTGAATGGAAGCGAAAGGGTGGAGGGAGTGCGTGTGCAGGGAATAGGAAGGAGCAAGTGGTTGGAGCGTGCGGAGGTGACAACACATGGGAATGGAGTGCGCGGGGATGATAGCACACGCGGTGGCAGCGTTGGAGATCTATCTTGGAAGGTGCAGGAAGGTATGGGGGAGGTGGCATGAAGGTGGAAGTACACGGTGGAGGAAGGAAGGCGCGCAATGGTATGAGGGAGGTGGGGAATGCAGTGCAGAGGAAGATGCAGCACAGAGGAAGATAGAGGGGTGGTCGATGGAGGCGCGAGGGAGAAATGAGGAGGATATGTGGAAGAGTGGAGGCGCACAATGGATGAGGGAGGTGTCGGGGAAGAGTGAAAGGTGTAGTGGTATGGGAGGAGAAACAAACGAGGGTGGAACGCTCAGGCTGGAGCTGGAGGAAGTTTGGTTTTCTTTTTTATTTGGATAGGGTTTGGGATGAAGTGACAGGTGATGAAATGGAGCAACGGAGGAATCAAAAATTGATGAGCTGAGTCCGAGCTCAAGGAGGGATTGATGTGTCGAGTCCGAGCTCAGAGTGTAGGAGCGAATCCGCTCTGATACCAAATGGAGGAACCGAATCTGATTGTCTGTTAGTTGAATCCGACTATCATTGTAATAATGAGATATGAATAATAATAATATATTGGATGATGGGTAAAATGTACAATAAGCTTGACTTTTATAGGCTTGAGCATGAAGGGTTACACCCTTTCATATAATTAACTAATCTATTTTAATAATTTATTTTATATTCGTTACATTCTATCCCTGAGACTAAAGCCTATCATTCACTCTCTGATCTCCTCAAATCAAGGAGGTTTCATCTCAAGCAAGAAAATTAGTGATAACATTCTAATGGTTCAGGAGGCGATTCACTCCAGTACTAAAAAGGGCGAATCGGGCATGGCCATCAAGATGGACTTGGATAATGCTTTTGATAGGCTGAGGCACTCATTCATCCTCTTGGTTCTGAAGAAGTTTGATTTTCCCCCTCTTTTCATTAATCAAGCGCAAGCTTGCATAAACTCTCTGTGGATAGCTCCTCTATTCAATGGTAGACCCTCTGAGTTTTTTAAAGCCTCCCAAGGGATAAGACAAGGGTGCCCTCTCTCCCCTTTCCTATATATTCTAGTTGCTAACTCCCTCAGCAAAATATTGATAAGATTGCAATCAGAAGGCTCTCTTTTCCGGGCCTCTCCTTCCAGAATGGAGTCCTCCCCATCAACCACACTCTGTTCACAGATGACACAATATTGCTTGGGATATCCTCCCCACAAATAGCCAAAAAATTCATAAGACCCCTGGATATTTTCCTTCATTCCTCTCGAAGCTCAGCCAATTTGACCAAATGCCAGCTATATGGATGGAATTGCAATGTTGCAACCCTCCACAACATATCTCATATTATGCATGTTAATGCCACTCTTAACTGGACTCATTTCACCTATTTGGGAATCCCTATAGCCAAAAATTCCTTTGTTTCTGTCATTTGGGCTCCGATTATCCAAAAAATAAAAAGCAAGATTCAATCTCTGGGATCGAGGTGGCTAAACCTTGCAGTAAAAACGACCCTGATACAGTCTATCCTTTCCTCCTATCCTATTTACTCTAGTTCAATGGTTCTAGCTCCCAAAATTGCTATCAACAATATTTGTAAGGAAATCAGAAAATTTCTATGGCAAGGAGGAAAGGTTTAGTAAAACAAATTTCACCTTGTCAAGTGAGATACAGTCAAAAGAGCAAGAAATAAAGGTGGCCTAGGCATCAGGGACCCAGAGCAAATGAACAAAGCCTTGAGAGCTAAGCTGATATGGAGGTTAGTCATAGGTAAGAAAGAATGGTGGAAAGAAATCATTACGAAAAAATATATTAGAAGGCCCAGATCAAAATTGTTGGATAGTGCATGGTCGGGCAAAGGGACTTCTCTCTGGCAGTTGTGCAAATATTCTCTTAATATAATACAGTCTGATTGCTATAAGATCCCAGGGAATGGGAAAAAAGTCAATGCCTGGAACAATAGCATTCTTGGATAGCCTCCCCACTCCTCGCTCCCAAGCTTGTCTTCACTCGCTGATTGGGCTAGTAATCAGGGATTGCATACTCTTTATGACCTCTCGTAGTGGGATTCGATGGGGTATTGGACTGGATGGAAATACCTTAACCCTCCAGCTCACATTAACTGAAGTGGCAACTCTCTTTCTTTCATCTCTTCATGGCCTGTCACCAACTCATGTAGCAGCAAGAGACCGCATTGGTTGGGGAAAAACTAGACAGTATACGGTCAAAGAGGGATACACGAGACTCTCCTTGGAGCCAGTTGCAAAGGATCGTCTCTAGAAGAAGGTATGGCATCCAGACAGCATCCCTAAGGTAAATTCCTTCACCTGGATCCTGATGCATAATAAGCTTCTAACTGCTGAAAACCTCAAAAAAAAAGGGATAGCAGGGCCCTCTCGGTGTGCTCTATGCAATATGGAAGAGGAAACTTCAAACCATCTCTTTCTTTAGTGAAAAATTTCTTTGAAAATATGGCAGCGTGTTCTTCCTCCGGGCTTAGTTTTCAACCCCCAAGGTACTATAGCCCAGCTTCTTGAGGATTGGCCTAAGCAATTTCCCGACTCCCTAATAAAAAATCCCATCCTTAGTCGTCTTTGGATCTCTATCCCCAAGAACCTCTGCTGGAAACTGTGGATTGCCAGGAACAAGTCCATTTTCAATGATCAGAAAGTTTCCCCAGCTCATATAGCCTCTAAAGTGATAGGAATGATAGCTGAGAATTTTGCCTCGAATAGTATCATCTTCCCTAATGAGGAGCGCATCCCTAAGCCCTACTCATCTTGGTTCAAAATCTATCTAAAAGAAGCAATCTCCCTTCAGTTCAAAACTCCTAAAAGAAGTGCAACTTAGCCTTTCAGAACCTTTCCTTGGGAAATAAGATTAAACAGTAGTGACTTCGAATCCTCGCTGAGAGAGAGAAAATCTTATGCTTTCTTTTTTTATGGTGCCTCGAAGGGCATCCCAGGGGTGGCAGGTGCGGGGGGGATCCTTTTGGATCTGAGAGGACATGTTGAACAAACCTTCGCTTGGGGTCTTGGACATAGGACCAGCAATGAGGCTGAGTGGTTAGTGCTCCTACAGGGAATGCAATATTTAGCCAACAGAGACAGGTCTCCAAGATTGTGATTTTTGGAGACTCTCATCATTTCATGTTCAAGATGATTAATGGATACACCAATGGCTCCATAAAATGCCATCACTTGCATGACAAAATCATTCCTTTCATGACCAAGTCCTATGAACTTTTCCACATCCTTCACACAAACAATTCAATAGCGAATGCCTTGGCAAACATGGGGGCCTCCCTCCCCCAAGGTCAAATTAGTTTGAATGGGCAAGCTCCTCACCTCAAATCTATTCCGTAATGGTTCTTTGGGATTCATGCTTCTACCCACATTGCTTTTGGTTCTCTCCCATGGCAAATTTTGAATTTCCTAACACTCTCCCTAAAGGCCTCATCGAAGCTCTCACCCATTCTACCCCTTATCACTCCAACCTTAATCAACCTAACCTTTTTTTCCCTTATCCCTCCATCCCTCCTCACTCCACTGCCTCATGCCTTCCATTCCCCGCTGACATCCACCATGTGATCTTTCCCGAAGGGTCTCTAGCCTTTAAGTGTTGTCCCGCCTCTCTCCATCCTCCTACCACATGGCCTCAACACTGCACTCACCTTCCCTTAGCCCCTGCAAGCTTTATTGCTCACCTTCCCTGAGTTAATTGCACCTCCCCTCGCACGCTCCAGGTATTTTCACTCCCTCCACTATGTCTTCCTCCCAGAGCCACTCCCATCCTCATTCCACAATTGGTCTTGGCTCTGTCCATTGTGTGATATCTCCGAAACGCATCATGTTGGATGTCATTGCAGGTGTTAACGAAGGCTAGTTGCAGGAAGTCCCATGGGAAGCTCTTCCTCTCACCAGGGCTTTCGTGAAGGAAAGACTGGCTCTCGTAGCCTTCTCCACCTATTCATGCAGTACCCTTTCTGGAACTTCTCTGTGGTTTTTTAATTTTGATTCTGGTCCCGACCTCTCTAGCGACGCACAGTCCTTCATTGCTGAAAGCAATTCGATTTTGGGATGTCACTGCTCAGGGTGGAAAGTTGGTGCAGTTGGCACATTATCCTGCCGAAGCAAGACTGAACGAGACTCCCTCCTGCAAGAGCTCAACACTCTCAAGCTGATTCTCAGTGGTCGCTCTGTGGAAGAAAAGGCCTACGTCATCGCTGGTATAGTTCGTGGTCTCCACAACAACTTCTCCCGCATTGAAATTTCTCTCGGTCAAGGCAGAATGTCATAGGCTAATGAGAATGTTAGCATAGCGGATTTGAAAAAAAACCTCAGGCGCCTCTACGAAATGATGGCCATAGGCATAATGGATAACAAGGAAATTGCTCAGCAGGTCAAGAGCATGGGGAAAGTGGTCAGCTATACATCTCTTCAAATCAGTAATCATGATGGAAGGATTGATGACAATGAGAGTAACCTCAGGGAAATGATGGGCAAGGTGGACAGAATCCAAGAAGACCTTCAGCGCTTGATAAGCATGAACCAATGTAGCAAGGCCTTCGAAACTCCAGCAACAGCAGCGCACCCCGTGGAGGAGGAATCGGTTGTTCAGCCTATGAAGCCTTTAAGCATTCCTTAAATGGTTTTTTAAGTTTTTATGTTTTATTGTCTTTTACTTTGCAGGCAGTTTATAAGGGTATATACTACCCCAGGCATTAGATGTTTTGTAAAAACTCTCTGTGGAGTTCTTTGGTCATCCCCATGAACCAGTTTTGTTTTCTGCATTTTTGAACTGCAAGAACTCTCTCTTCCCGCTCTTACTTTGTAATGAATAGCTATGCACAACCTGTTTTACATAAGCATTTCTTAATTTTTGTTAAAAAAAAAAAATCAACAACCAAACCATTATATTAAAGTTATCACAACAATGTATCTTACAAACATAAAATTTGAGTCAATTCAAAATAAATAGTTTGAAAGGTAAAGCAAAATATACTCCAACTAAAAATGAATATTTATAATGAAAATTAATTATTTTAATGAATATTTATAAGGAAAATTAACTATTTTAAAAGCAAGCAATCACATAAGCTATAAAAAAGTTTGATAAGTCAAAAGTATTTGACTTTCTCTCACAACCATTACAAACTTGTATTCACTAGGAAATTATGTACTCTCCTTCAATACTAAAAAAAATCATAAGCGATATTACTCTCTTGATCTTTTCTGACCTCCGTCATTGCTAGGTGAGGAGTGGGTGTCGGTATTATAGCTGAAGCCCTCCATTTGCATCGCATTATGTAAAGCAATAATGCTGCAAATATAACCAATCCTCACGTGACGAAGAGGCCCCAGATGTTTCCAAGACCAAGTTGGTTGTGTTAAATCATTAAGAAAATAGGGAGCAAACAAGACTGAAAATATAACTGGCAGAAAAGGCTCACAAATTTGCTCCATTAATCAATAGTACACAATGGTACATATATAGTACATAATGTATAACTGACCTCTAACGGTATGACCGTTAGGATAGATAACTAACTTAGATTAG